>WMED01001645.1:0-18187 GCA_019650415.1 Pipa parva
CAGCCTATTCTAAAGGCGTGGAGCCGTTCGATAATAACAGCTTGAATATCGATAATGCGCTGATTACGATATTATCTTAGACGATATATATCACACACCCCTAGTACAGTGTATAGAGATTAAAAGTATCTTGCTTCGTAGTGCCATAGAAAAGAACAAAATGTACATTTTACATGTGAGATATGACTGTATTTTAACACATACTCAGAGAAGTCATTTATAGAGGTTTAGTAACACATAGCAACCAATCATCAGTCGGAATTCTCTGGCAAAAGGCAAGAAGAAGAATAAAAGATACCTTCTGGTTAATTAATTGATCAATTAGGAAACCATCTTTAAGTTGCAAAATCAGGTAAATGTAATGACCAGTTAATCTACATAGTTCATGTTATCTATATACAGTTGGGACTGTCTTTAGTATGCCCCCCAGTGGGTTGTAGGGAAAGTACATCATCTCCAGGCATATGGTTTTTCCCAAGTGCTAACCTCCTAAAATATTGGGGTTAGGGTTCTTTAATGTGCTGGAAAAACCTTTCAGCATGGACCCATCCAGGACTCCTTCATGGGTCAGAAGCGAAGATGATGGAAAAAGTGAAGAGTAACTTTAATGCAGTCCTTTATAACTTGTATATGAATTCAGATACTGTACATTGGTCATATAAGGACAAAACATACAGAAAAAAAATGGGGAAGTCTATTATTTGCAGTCTGAAAAAAATCCAAACCCAAAAACAAAACCTCTGTCAAAAAAATGGGAAACCTAAACAAATCCAAAATAGGACGACGGAGTCATAACCGAAACCAAGTACAAATTACCTTTAGAAATGAGAGCCGATCTATTTTCAATTAGATTTGTACAACTCTGCAATGCTAGGCAGGTGTGTTTCAGTTACAGGTCATGAACTGTGTTTCAACTTCCATATGAAAATGCTGAGCATTATCATCGTTAATATATTTACTTATAATTAATCATACACCTGAAACACTGGTAGAAAAATATCACTTCATAATGGTCTGCTCAATCCCTAAAAGTGTACACACCTGGTTAGTAACTTGTGGATTGAAGAAAACAGGGTGCTCTGGAGTGCGCTCACAAAGGTTCCAACATATAATAATTCCGGCACACCCGTAGTAAAAACAAAAAGTTTAATCAAATCAAGGTAAAACAGGATCCATGTAGTAATCCAACAAGGTTAAAAACAAAGACAAGGCTCCCCCTTACGCGTTTCGCGCTCAGGGCGCTTACTCATAGGTCATACCTATGAGTAAGCGCCCTGAGCACGAAACGCGTAAGGGGGAACCTTGTCTTTGTTTTTAACCTTGTTGGATTACTACATGGATCCTGTTTTACCTTGATTTGATTAAACTTTTTGTTTTTACTACGGGTGTGCCGGAATTATTATATGTAGAAAAATATCACGCTTCATATTCAGACTTGCTTTAGGTTAGCTTTATTACCATTAGTTTTTTGTCTTCTTGGAAGTGGGCATTAACAAACAGCTTCCCAACAGGATAGGGAATGGAGTTTTCAATATAATTTACACATCTATCCCAGCGTCCCGCTATAGAGTTGGTACCCAAAAGAACCTGCAAATAAAGATATACAGAGATATGAAATCTTTCAAATTAATTTGGTTCAAAAACTTCACTAATTAGTTAGAGTTTTTTTGCATGAGGCACGATTGTCTGATATTGTCACCTGGTTGTTACAAAAATCCATTTTATATTTTTCATATAAAGGAGATCTCCAGAAAGCTTTAATTGTTTGCATTCTGTAAGTGAAATAAAGCACATCTGCAGATGTTTAAATCTTTTTAAATCGGCCATTTATGGTTGTTTTGCTTCCAATACTGCGCAGCAATTTAAAATAGTAGCGTTCAAAGCACTACCCTACTCTTGACCATTCAGAAATTAGCAAAAAATATCATCCGATTTCTGATTGGCTTAGTCAAGCTTCTGTAGTCAGGAGTTCATTTATCTATATTTAACTGCTCACTGTTCATTTAATCTTTTATGTGAGCTTCCTCTAGTGTCCTACTTTGATATAATATTTCAGTGAATTATGATCAGTGTTGGCCTGCTTTATTGTGATGTCACTGTCTAAGGGCCTTCCTAGCTCATATAATGTTATGTAGTGCATGGGTCTAGTCAGACACTCCAGGACCCAGGTGATGCCTTTGTGCAGTTGGATCATCAACAAAAATGTATGGTAGATCCTGATACAAATCATCTCAGATGCAAGAAAATATATGGTAGCTATTTGGGTACTAGTATATCACCCCATCAAGGAGTGTAGTGTGATCATGAGCACTGGCCTTGATGGACAGACACCTAGGATAGGGAAGCCAGCCACAGGACAGTTGGGTAGTGCCTCCAAGGTTAGCCCTGGAGAATTCCTGAGGGAGGAATTGGTGCATGTAGTGGTTCCAAAAGTCTCCTATTTTCTCAATGATCCTGGCAACACTCTCCTGGGAATCTCATTGACGGAATTGATGCTCTAAGGTTGTTAGTGACATTTGCACATGGCGATGTTATTCCTGAAATAAGTCTAATTCTTTCCTCCCTTTTCATTAAATAAATTGTTATAACTAACTATTAATTTAAGCAAAAAGCAGACCACGCCGACAAGCCAATTGTTATGCTGCATGTATACCCGCTAATTTAACAAGGCCCGTCCCTGAGGTGTGTGTATGAAATGTGAATGCAAAGGGATAAAAGTAGCAGATTGACCATAGCAGTACACTTCACATAAACAAACATGGATGAAACTCATAGATCAGTAGCTATAGACTGCCCTAAGCTATGTCAGGAGTATTATTTAAACCAGGGGTGTCAAACTGGTGGGCCAGCTTTAGTAGACATTTGGTATTTTCTTGCAGTCAAAATATAATAACACTGGGCAAGAATTTAGCCCATGGGCCTGAGTTTAATGCCCCTGTTGTAAAGCAAATACAGCTGAAATTGGCAATTTAGCTTTACTTATATAACCAGCAGCATCAGAAAAATAACATATTACCATTTGTTTTGATATGATAGTTATTCAAATACAGCACTTGTAAAATGTTACCTTTGAAGTCGAATTAATTAATTTTTCTGCCTTTTGTTTGTATTTATCTTTAATGATAGCAGAAACTTTGCATGTGTTGCTTACACAAACCCCACCCAATGCTATTGTTTTCTTTATGAGCTTTAGATAATGCATATATGTGAGGTGCTGCAAAAAGCCCACTTTTACATTTTAAAATCCTATATTCCAGACACAATTTATTATTTTCACAAGCACAAATATATAGTTACTGTAAAGGCATTTGGGGCAGTTTCATTTTTTGTGCTACTGTCCTTATGATGTGATCCCCCACAGTGGATTGGGGAATGTAGTCCCAATGGAGGATACTTTCATTACATGTATTATCTATAATTCATTTAAATTACAACAGGAGGGTTTGTTTCTACCTTGGCTCAAAAATGTTTGCAATAAATAAACATAAAGCAAGAAAACCAAGAATTTTAGGTTGCGACTTGTGAACTATTTGGAAAGGTAAAATTATGATGATAATTTCAATGGGAATTTTTTTACCTAATTTCTTCACATTTTGCTGTTATTGGGGGCGAAATGTAATAAACTCGAAAAGTCCGATTGAGTTTATGGCCGGTAGATCTCGGCTGTTGGATCCATAAAAATTGATTGATATTTTTTGATCGATTTTTACTTTTTGATTGGATTTGTTGATGGAAAGGTAGCCAAACTACTACTGTAAAGTAGGGTTACCTTTCCATTGAAAGATCTGATTGAAAAACTCAATAGAAAAGTATCGATTGGTAAAAACTATTGAAAAAACTTGGTCGATTTTTACCAATTGAACATCAGAGATCTACAGGGGATAAACTCTAAAAGGCCGAAATCAGCCTTTTCGATAATAATATACCATGGACAGGGTTGAGGGTTAAAATGCTGCTTTGGAAGTGTAATAAAAGTCATCAAAACATGGTTGATTTCGTAATCACTATATCAATGCTCCAAAACAGTTGTTTGATAATGACAGTAGATTAAAAGTAGCTGTGGCTGAAATTGCAACAACATTAAAATATGTGGAATGGAGCAAAGAATCCTCAAAGGTGAGCTCATATGATATTCCAAATAAATGCACCACCTTTTATATACATATATACACAGATTCATTAATAAAAGGGAAACCATACCCTTGCGAATTCAAGCTGCCTGTACTGAAATCGTCTGCTGAGGTTTGAAATTCTTGAATACACAAATCTCCATATAAGGTAGTTAGCCAGAGTCCTGTAAAATCAGCACACAAATTTTGATGAAACAATTTCAAGCTGGATCTGTAATTATAAACTAGGCCCAAATTACAGTTTTGATTTCTAATAACACTTTGCGGCATCTCTGTGTCTTAAGGAGAAAAACAGGACTCCAAAAATTGGTGCACACTAAACAGTTTTACTAAATCAAAAAACACTTCCAAGTGGGTGACTTTGGACATGACACAAAAAGGTTAAAAACACTTAAAATAGGGTAAGGACCCTGAGTAACAATAGGTCAGCGTTTTAAAATAAACCAAATAATGTCAACTGGTAATGTGATTAGAAATCTATAAAACATTAATGTTGTTATTTTAAATTACCGTGACTTTTCAATCTCCCCCTCCAACTTTGCGGCATCTCTTGCAGTATTCTTGTAATTTAAATTAGACACAGAGTAGCATTAATTTTAAAATGGAAATAAAAAATAGTGGGTAAAGGTTGACATCTAGCACCACTGAAGTGTAACTGGAAGGAAGTCAATGATGATAAACATACAGAGTAGAATATATACTGTAACTACTGTAACTGCAATTGGTGGAGCTTGTGTTAATGTATTTCTGGTCAGCTGATCTGGACTCTACAACATTCTTTCCACCAGGTTAGCACACTTTTATTCAGCATAACATTCATCTACATAAAATGAATAGAAATAGGAGTTTATTTTGTGGTAAAATTTAGGGGTATTACCGCATGGATATTAATCGATATCGATACATTTTTTCAATTTTCATAAATGAGGGGAAAAGGAAAATGCGTATGGAAAAAAACAGCTGAAAATGGCCAAAAACAACAATTCAGTTTTCCGAATTTAGTAAACATGCCCCCAAGTGTTAAAATTAAAGGCTTATTTACACTTACCAATTTATCAGAATAATCAATAAAAACAAGCACAATAAATGGGGTTATTAGCTAACCCTAGCTCCTCCTCAAGGGCTATTTTCACTACCTGAGCATGTTCCCCATCCTGAGACTAATTCAAATTCACTTTTAAAGTGATTTATTGTCTGTCCAAGATAAGAGTTCTGTAAACAATGCCCTAGAGAATAACTTTACATTTAGTTAGAACAGACAAATTCATATCAGTGTTATTTTTAGTATTGTACTATTATTTTGTGAGATTACTTTGAACATACATTATTGTACCGTTGTGGTGGCCAGTTTACTCATTCATTTATTATTGAATTTGTCTGTATCCAGCATTTACATGTTCATTTGAATATGGGCGTCTTTGGGATCTGTTCCTCCTTTTTGTTCACCCTTGGTGTTTACTCCTAGGGTGCACATGTATTTTAAATGTTTTTAATTTTCTGGTTGCTGTGTTGTAATTAATAAAATATTTGTGTGTGCTTAAAATTGGATGCTGACCCTCATTTTAAATCGTTATACTCTTATTATCCAATTAGCACCACTCTGCAGTTACACATATATGTTATGTCTGAGTGCTCGCCCCTTCCTTCTTCTCTATTATCAAGGCCCAAGAGGGGGGGCGGGGCACGTGAGCTGTATACTTTTTACATTCATATATGTTTTTAACCATGAATTAATAAATTTTTGTTTGTTTCATATATATACTGTATATACGTTTGTATATATATATATATATATATATATATATATATATATACTGTATATAGTTGGATGGTGGACAAAATGTAACAAAAAGAATGACTTAGAAGCCTTTAGTGCTAGCTGAATTACAATTTAAGACCTAAGATCATTTGCTGTTTTTTGCCTGTTTTTCCCATTTTTCTCTATGGACACATTTTCAGTTTCCCCTAATTTATGTAAAGTTGAAAAAAATTATGGATATCAATGATAATCGATGTCGATAAGTATTGATAAGTTAATACCGCTAAAATTTACATTAGTGTCAATAAAGCCCTTTAATATCAATATTGCATATTGCATTACACTGAAAATAATTTTTGCAAATTCCCTAACACTATTTTGTTATGTTACATTTTATTAAAATATTTAGAAAAATATAAAATGGTGCAGCCATTTTGTTCTTTTTTGCCAGGTTGATGAAAAGCTCTATATTTATAAATAGAAATAAATCTTTTAACTCTGAATCACTTGTGCTTAACTGTGAATATATTTATACGGAAGCGGCATGAGATAAATTAAAAAAGAAAAAAGGGACAAACTTAAAGTGGCTGAGATTGTAATGTGTTATTGTATCTCATAATATGGATAATTACAGCTGCATATTTTCTTTCCTGGAATACCCTTAATCCTAAATGAAATGCTCTTAGCTACTCTCAAATACATGTTGGTGACATATAGTAAAATGTATTATTGCTCAAGGCATAAAGATAAAGGAGTGGATCATTAAGCATTTAAGAGTGCATGTTTTGAAGTTTGCTTTTCTTCAGGTGCACCATAGGTGGGTGGCCCTAGGTGTGCGTCTCAGGATAGTGTTCCCATCAAAGGATACCTTGGCCCTAGCTTTAAGAAAATCCAGAGTTAGTTGTTAGTATAGGGCAGCGGTCAGCAAACCGCGGCTCGCGAGCCGCATTTGGCTCTTTGGCCGCGGTGTGCAGCTCCGAGCTAGCTGCCCTCCCACCCACCCCTGGCCTTTGATGTCTCTTTTGATGGGACGTCAAAGGTCATGTGATCGGGACCCTACATGCTCCTCCCCCTTTGTGGCTCCAGGAGCAATTTGCTAAGGTGGAGGAGGGAGAGAAATGGCTCCCTCCTCTGCGAAGATTTCTGACCCCTGGTATAGGGCACAGTAGGTCATGTCAGGTCAGAGATGTAGATGCCCAATAGTACTATGTTGCATTTTCAAGAGGTTTAGGTGGACATCCTACACTCAGGGGACTCTATATCAGGTCATGCTACAGGAGAATTATGTTTGAACTGTGTATGCTGAATGAATACCAGCCATGCTATACCTGCCTTTGTGACACTGCATGTGTGTTACATACCTATCTCAATGTAAATAAAAGTCACATAAGTAGTGATTTAAATATCTGAGGGAGATTATCTAGAGAGCATTGGGTAAATGTGGCCTCAGGGCCTGCACTATTTGAGGAAATCCCCACTTTCTAGAAGGCCTTTTTCATTAATAGAGGCACTTAGAGACAGAAGTTCATAGATGATTATCAGTTGGGAGAGTTCCTATAAGTGAACCATACCATTTATACCAGTGAGGGTTATAGCACTCATGCACCAACATGAAGGATTAGAAAGTGAAGTCTTTAGAGATTGAGGGGTGGCAGGCATCCTCAACCCATGCAGGGACAATAGCAATATTTTTACAAAGCTAAAGGAGGTGGTAAAATTCTGCCTCCCATTCTATGTGAAGTATTCTATAAGCATGTTATCTATTAGTATTGTTAGTATTTGTTCTTACATTTTTCTGGATTTAACAATGTTACATTTGCATCCTTTGTGTTTCGTTATAAATAAAGTTTTCCCTTATAATTAAGAATTCCCAGTGCCTATATTATAGCGTATATAGTATATGTCTACCGTTCATTAGGGGCAAGGGCTTGTTTTGGATCTACAGTACATGTAATAATGACACATTAATAAATGCACAAATAGGACAAACAAAAATCTATTCCCGCAGTGTAATAAACTGAAAATGTTCAAAGACAATGAGCTCATTAAATGCAAAAATCCTTTTTTTTTTCCCATAAAATTCTAACAATTCTTGTCAAATCTAAAAAAGTGCTTACTAACAACAACAACATTCAGTCAATAAAACCCTGGAAAGAACTGATTACTAGGACTAACTTGTAATTGCTTAGGTCAGTATGATGTTGGAGAACAATCAAGGAGACTATTAGCCGACCATGGAACATACCTTTTGTCCTCAGATTCTATTATTTGAAACAGATCTTTAAAATGCTGTGGCACTCGAACAATCACACTTTCAGATGAATCAATATCTTTAAGTTCAGGGTGAATGTTGAAGTCAATAATCTTTTTAAAGTAAGTTAACCAATCAAACTGCAGAGAAACCAAAACAATTTGTGTTGTTTAATATTGCAGCTTATTCAAAAGGGATTTTTACAACTGCAGAAACAAAGACCCATATAGCTCCACACAGAGTTTAAGATCCCCACCCAGTTTAGTGGTACCCAATCAGACATGAATTCTGTTACAAACAGCATCACACTCCAGTCTATTTTAAATTCAGCTGTTAGTACTGTATCCCTCTTTAATTAGCAGGGACAGACTCTCACAAAATCTGTCTGCTCCATGGATCTCCTTCTTTTGATATCCAGAGAACTTCATTCCATAACCTCCCCTACATCTATTCACTTGTTTTCCCATATGTTCCTGCTTGTCTCCTCCATGCCTAACAAAGCAATAGTCTAACTATACCTCTCTGTTTCCGCCAAATACAGTTTCTCTATATTTTCAAAACATAACAATTTTCTCTGTCCTATTTTCTATCTCCTGGAGCACTAACACTAGTATTAATGTTTTTCATTCACTTGCTTTATGTGAGGTAGCTATTTTATGTTTAAGACTGAAATTTATAGGCTAATGATCAAGCACTTTGTTTACTGTATTATCACCTTCCTTTATCTGTTACCCCCTGTACTGACATTACTAACGCACCTCTCCCTCATCCGCGATTGGTTGGTGCGTCTGTGAAATCCTTAGTGATGTCACTGGTGCACCACCTACTTGTTCCTGATTGGTTGGTGCTCAGGTGATAGCCTTGATGTAAGGGTAGAACAATAGGGGACTGGGGTATGATTGAGCAACAAGGACCAGGGGACAGGACCCAAAAAACAGGACTGTCCTGTGGATTCTTGGACAGTTTTGGGGTATGTGGCTGAAGTCTGTGCTGCAGACACACTTGCCAAACAGCAGGAGGAGGCTGTCTAACTCCCCGCAGGGTTGCTGCTGTACTCTTTGTATAAGCATGCCAGCCAGCTTGTGACTCTAGCCACCTTTTAACTTTATGCAGCTCAAGACAAATGTGCATACACATTCAATTAATTATATTTCCACTTGAATTTGTATAAAGTCTGTCTGTGGTGCCGAGCTGTATCTATCTGGCTAGTTGCATATGAACTCAATGAAATGACTGGGAAATTAAAAACACCCCTTTGACCCGGCTCTGCATAAGCTAATAACTGGATGTGAAAGTGTTTTCATTAGCCGACCAGATGAATGTTGGTACAAAGTGTGCATCGTGCAGGCAGCATAAGAGAATCCTCATTGCACATATAGTTAAATGGTCACCCCAGTTAAAGGGAAATTATGGAATTGTTTGTTTTTATTGAACCAAAAACAAACATATTTACCATTTGCTTTTATTATTACAGATCTTGTTTTTGTTTCTTTGTTTTACAGCTATTACCTCCTGAATTCACTAGCAGCTCCCCTTGGCTAGCGCCCAATCATACTGCTGCAAATGTTTCAGAGAGGAAAATATTTTATTATAGGTTAAAGCACAGCCATTACTTCCAAACTAAACTGATGACTTTTATCCAAACAATTGTATTAATCAATAAACTTTGAACTGGATGAAAGCTTTTCTAAAAAGTAACATAACAATTAAGGGGGCAATATCAGGAAAAATAATCATTAAAAACATTGCTTTAAGGATTAAAAACAATATGAAAATGAAATATTACCTCTAAAAGGGAATTTCTGGACAGATTGTGCAAGCTGAGCAAGTTAATGTCCCACAGTAGAAAGCATCCAAACAGCAATCATATTGTATATATAATAATATCTTACAGTTAGTACGCACATTATTTAAACTGTCCCCATTCAGTGTAATACCTGAGGTATCATAGCATGAAGTTCTGAAATGATCATTTTGTTATACATGGATTCACTGGTCCTGTTTTCATGAGGAACTGTAATCTGAAATAAGAAAGGATAATACATGTGGGTTACATTTAGTATTAAAGATTAGAAAACTAGAATTCTCTAACCCACCTCCTTATAAACAAGTGACGATAAATGTACAATGTAATTAAGATCTTTAACAAACCCTTGACTAAACCAAGCTGATAGTATGCAAATGCTGTCTTTCTCGTTTGCGAATAGGTAGAAGGAAGGGGGGAAAAAATACAAACTTTAATGGTTAATAATATGAACTGTCCTGCTTAGCGTTTGATACAACTAATAGTGTGATTGTCTAGTACAGTTTATCATCTAATTGCTTATGTTTCATGCACATATTATTCTACGATTACACTGGTATCGATATCGCGATATCGGTAATTTCTGATTTTAATAAATTAAGCCCTTAGGGGGTAATTCACCATTGTGCAAAGTGAGGTCCGGATCCTTCACCTGCCTCACTTCGCACATGGTGTTATGCGCTCGCTGATGTCCTGCACGTGGACATCGGTGAGCGCTTTAAAGGCATTCCAGTCTCGGCGAAACCAAAAGAATTGCCTCGCCGAGACTGGAATCCCTTTAGAGCGTTCGTTGATGTCCACGTGCAGGACATCAGCGAGCGCATAACACCATGTGCGAAGTGAGGTGAAGGATTCGGAGCTCACTTCGCTCAATGGTGAATTCCCCCTTTAGTTTCTAATTCAGTTTCTTTTATTAGAATTCTGTAAATTTAGAATATAAGTCTGGAGCAAATTTGTGGGAGAGTGGTTAACATACTGCCTAAAATGTGAATTCTATGCAAAGGCAGCAGCAACTCTACCATGTTATTTCTTAAATATGTAATTGTATGACACACACAACTTTTTACCTCACAAAATTTAACCTATACAATCAAATTTTAGATTTCAGTTGAACATAAAAAAAGTATCACAGTTCTACTGATTACAGTTTTGTATTTATTAAGTGCTTTACCATGTACTGCTCTGTAGGCCATGATAATGTCTGAATAGAACGATCTAGTCTTCACCATCCCCCCAATACTTATGAAAGGAATTCTTTGGTTGATAATGGCAGGTATCAACTCTGAAGTTTTATACCATTTACCTGAGCCAGCTTAGTTTCCAGTTCAATCAGTGCTCTCATATCTGTCTCAGCGCTTGTTTTATTTGCGCCAAGTAAAACTGCTACATCGACCATGAACTCCAGGAGAGCATCTCTGTACTGTGAAAATAAGAGATCTGAATTGAAATTTAAAAGGTAACGAGTAGACTTATTGTATTTGGGAACTGCACCAAGTGCAAAATTCGTTTTAAAGGTATACAGAAAAACTGATGCCGCCAAGGAAACAACTCATTAGACAGCCAATGAATAATGTGTTAAAGAACTGTGTCCTAAAAATGTTAATGCAGATCAATTTAAAGCTGGCCAGGCACACTAGTATGGTTCATGCATATTATGAGTAACATTACTCCTATAGAAAATAAAAAGAAGAAAAATCTAAAGGGTGTTAGGAAGCTACCTAGGCCATATCTATGAACTAGAGTGGAGGAGCCAGATTTAAATGTATCACTCGAGTTACATACATACTTGTGTTATAGCAGGAAAAGTTGCAGTATATTTTTTTTCCTTTTCTGCAGGTACTTAAAGGAGAACTAAAGTAAAAAAACAAAAAAGGACAGTTAAAATACTTACCTTGTACAGAGCCGAATGATTACAGTCACAGCATGAGCTGTGCTGTAATTAGCCAGCAGCCGAAGCTTCCCCTGACGCTTCTTCACAGCAGCGCCACAGCTCCTCTCACCCTGTTATATTTTGGGTGTTTCAGGGCTTAAACATCATCATGTTCATTGCGAGGACCAATGAGAACGCTTCCTGCAATGAGTGTGATGATGTAGAAGCCGAGGAAGCAGGAAGAAGGAGCTACATGCTGTGCAGGAGGTTTCGGGGGAAGCATCAGCTGCTGGATAATGACAGCACAGCTCATGATGTGACTGTAATCACAATCGGCTCTGTACAAGGTATTTAAACACTTGTTTTTTATTTTTTTTACTTTAGGACTCCTTTAACCCAGCCATCAACCTTCTAGTTCACCACTTTGATCTGGTGAAGTCAAATTGCCAAAGCTGTCCCAAGAACTCCTTGCTGAATCTGCTACTTCAACAGATCCTGAAGGTTGATGAATTGCTAAATTACATGTTCATGCACAAACAGCGAATGTGAAGAGCTTGATGAGACCACAACTATCGTAAGAGTTAAAATTGGTTACTTATTTGCCACATTGCAGAGTTTGTTAAATAATTGGGATGAAGAAGTGGCAAATTGACACAAATTCACACCTGTGTGTGACTGTTCGGACTCTCATGAATTAGCCCTCTGAGCTCAAGCATTCTGTGCTTGGTAAGCAAAAGAAAGAATGTCGACCCATAAAAAACAGGAAGAAAAAAAAAGAAAAACTACACTAGCAACCTATTTTGGGATATTACAGTATATGTAGTGCATTATGAATAAAAACCAGTAGGTAGAAATAACCTGTTCATTTGTTTAAAAAAAAAGGTCTCCATAGAAGCTAGCTTTTAGGGCTGAAGAGTTAATAGCTTTTGAATATCAGAATTATTTTGATGAGAGTAATTAGCTGATTAATAATTTTGTGTAAAAAGATTATGATAAGGAGACCATGCTTTAAATCATAGGACGAGATAGGATCTTTGGGGAAGAATTATTACAACACCCTTTGCAGGCAAGCTTACCAGAATCAAAGGGGGCAAATACATTTTGTAGCTATATCTCACAGCAGATCTCCAGAAATAGGAGACTGTATTAAAACACTGGCACATTTACAACACAATCCCAAATATGGAGCAATTTTAAGGGATCCATTGATGTGTTCCTACAGGTGGGAGTATACTATTGGTGATAGTGTTCTATCCCGGGACCTTAGGGTACCTTTAGACACCGATATAAAAAGCAGGCTGCCATGTTTAAATTAAATGGACAACATTGTTTGATTATTATTTCAAGGGATTATGTCCTATTTACTTATACAGAAAAAAATAACTGTGTTAAGAGAAGTTATACCTCTAAAACAGCAGGAGTTGTATATTCTATCAAATGCCCTTGTGTACTGTTATTTGTGGGTCAGATTACTAGAAGTTAAGATTCAGTAAGCATGCATTCAATATTCACAACTTTAGTATAACAGTGCTACTGTAGTCTTCACTTTCTCCAGCGCTCCCCTCACCTGCTCACATGAAGTAAAGTGAAACCACAGTGAGGGGAGCACCTGAAGGGAAACCAGAGATCACCATATCACTGTAAATATAGACAGAATGTTACTGCAAGGAGGGGTTACAATGGGAAATAGGGGGTAGCACAGTACAGAGAAAGGGGGTTGTGGGCAGTTAGGTATGAAAAGTGGACAGCACAGTATGAGAAATGGTGTTAGGGGCAGTAAGGTATGAAAAGTGGACAGCACAGTACGGAGAAATGGGGGTTAGGGGCAGTTAGGTATGAAAAGTGGACAGCACAGTACGGAGAAATGGGGGTTAGGGGTAGTTAGGTATGAAAAGTGGACAGCACAGTACGGAGAAATGGGGGTTAGGGGCAGTTAGGTATGAAAAGTGGACAGCACAGTATGAGAAATGGGGGTTAGGGGTAGTTAGGTATGAAAAGTGGACAGCACAGTATGGAAAAATGGGGGTTAGGGGCAGTAAGGTATGAAAAGTGGAAAGAACAGTATGAGAAAGGGGGGTTGGGGGTAGTAAGTTATGGGACAGGGGTTCCACAGTATGGTATAGAGTGCAGCACAGTATGGTAAAGTGGGGGATTTGGAGCTGAACAGTGTGGACAAATATGGCAAAGGTAAAAGTACAATTTAAAAAATCTATTTTGTATTTCATTGTGGGTATAACAGGAATCTTCACTGGGTTTCTTTTTCGGTCGGAATATTTAAAAATTCAACACATAAATACAGTTTGATGTAAAGCAAAGTTGTGGATAGATAAGCCAGGCTGAAACAGGTCTTAAATATTAAAACATAATACTTTCAATATGTAACGTGAGTAGCAAACACACACATGGCATAAAGAGACATATATCAGCTTGGGACTCTGCTAAATGCATAATGTGTTTGTCTATCAGCAGGGCCGGCTTAAAAAATTGCATGGCCTAAGGTCAATGTAATACTTTTGGGGCTCCATACTTAAGGCAACAGAATGATATTTCTTTAAATAATTCATATATAAAAAGGCTATTGTTTTCATAAAAGATAATGTATGTAATAGAGAGTGGCAGGTGCTAATGTACATAGAGTACTAACTAATGAAAAAGACACATTTCATGTACAGGGGCCTGTAGACCTGACATTGGCTGCTGTAATGGCAGGCCTTGTAGCCTACTATGATCTTTGTGTTTACAAATGTCCATACTACAGGTAATAAATACCAGGGAAGTCCAATCCATTTGCCAGATGCAGTTAAAGTATAATTGAAGGTTGATACTTTTAACTTCCCCAGTGTTTTCTATTCTCATTTACTGTATCTTTCAGGTTGATGTATTTTATTTTTTGCATTACTGTTCAGACACATAATTCTGGGCATTCTGAATTCACAGTCCCACTAAAGATTACAGATACAGTTAAATAATGGCACCTGCTGTAAGCACAATATTGTTGCAAAGCCAGAAAAGAAGAGAATAATTTCATTGACTGCCAAGCAGACCAGATAAGGGTGACAATGTTTTAGCTTACAACAAAGAATGACCTTGCATTGTTTTCAACTGGATCAATAACAGGCTTCAGAATAATCAGCAGTAAGGGGAACTAATCTGCGCCTCCTGTCTGCAGATCTGAGACAACAGTGACCTAACGCTTAACAAGACATGCACAAGTGCATTTCAAACGATAGGAAAATAGGTCCCTTAATTACAAGGCAAATACATAACAGCTAATGCCAAAGGTACAAACTACTGATGGGAATGATTCAGCAGCACATCTCTAAACAGGCTGAGGCTGCCTGGTTAATACTCTTTGCTTATTTGCAGTTTTCTTTTCCATCCAGCTGCTGAAATAACCAAGCAAACATTGTAAACTTGTTTTTTTATTGTTTTCCTGCTTCCTGAGGAAAAGCAGTTAATGGTTTTCATCTTCTAAGTGTTCCAATAATCAGGTAAAGGAATTTCTAGAAATGTTTCCATGTGGTGCATGATATTACTATGATGTGCATGTTCTAGTGGATTAGACATAGTGTTAAGCGAGTCCTTTGTTCCCTTTAAACTCAGGCTGAGATGAAATGCACTACCATGTAAATGCATGTATCTAATTTGTTTAAAGGACCAGTTACACTTAAAAAAAAGACACTTATCTACTAAGTATGAAAATGTGAATCCCACAGGGATTTTTAATTTTATTCTGGTGTTACTGGTCCTTTAATGGGTATTGCATGAAAAACCTGAAACAAACAAAGAGATGGCAACATTCCCATTTGCATTTTATATGTTTTTTCAGATTTTCATGGATACTTTTGAGTTAACCACAGACCAAACTATACAAGGCTTTATCTGTGTGACTTAAAATTCCTTGCAAAGTGAAATCACAAATCTCTGGTTCTACTTTTTGAATAACAGAAAATTATTTTTCTAGAATTCTATATTTTGAAGGTAATAAAGCATTAGGTGTGATGTCACCATTTCCTGACATACGCATCAGGTATTGGAATATAGACTCCCTAAATAACTAGTGTGCACTTCCCCATGCTTTTTGTGCCTCCTGCTCTTGTCATAAACAGTTTCAGAAGTTGAAGTACATGTCAAGGCCAGGAAACGAAAGAGCACCAATATACCTATAATACCAGGCAGGTATTCAGAGCGCTCAGATCCCTTATATACATGGCTACATTAGAAGTACCAGTAGAAACTCTAGACTGTTTTTTTTAGCATAACACTAAAAAACAGTTTTTTTTAGCGTTATAAGACAGGTTTTTAGGGCAGACAAACTGTAGCAACAAATCATCTTGTGTGACACTACCAATAGGGTGTAGGATGTTTTCAATGCTGTATGTCCATTGATAGGGACATGTCCATGTTCTGTCTAGTAATTAATAGCAACCAAAACAATGGCTTTCTGGAAAAAGGTAACATCTAACAGTAATGAAAAGGTCATATCTATTGAAACTAGGTTAAAACCTTACAAATTGGAATGACTATTAGTTTTTATTACAGTAAAAGAGACAAACATTGAAGAAAAAAAATGAACCTTTTCCTTATCAAAGTGACTACGTTTTTCCCATGGTAACTTACTTTCTGAGCAGTTGTGCTGTTATCTAGATAATCTTCATGAGACAACAAAGACAGTGAGGCCTGGTCCAGCTGTAAATTAAATTCATAATATTAATGTTAAAAAAAAAAGTCATTGTTTGTTTATTTCCAGTTTTTGCAATGTTGTTCTTTTCTCAGATTCAATTTGAATAACTGTAAGCAGCTTAAACTACTAACAATATTCTAGATGTGAAAGCTGCGAGGTTCTTCAGCTGACCAAAATAATTAGAAAGGTGAGTACCGTAGTATTTTCTGATGCTTTCTATTTACCAACACACTCAGTAAGCCAAAGATGATAATGTTGTAGTTAATGGTAGCTGAAGGACAGCATGTTTAACAGACCAACACTAAGTCAACAATAGTAAATATCTCTGAGCTATGACTTATCAGTTCACATTTATTTCAGAAATAAGCCTTGTGAACATAAAACCTTTCATGGTATAACATTCTAATTTTCTAAAGTACACTCGGCTGTGCTGTTAAACATTTATGCCAGCTGAGGTCAGTAATGCGTAGAAATCAAGGCTGTTATCTTTGTCTTCCTAAATAGGGACATCAAATAATTATGCTCATGATCAAATAGTTACAGTGATAATTAAATGGTGCTTAATTGGCATACTCCCCTCCATCCGTCCCTCCGTACTGGGGTTGCTTTCTAAAGATAGTTGTGTAGGGCTGTTTTGGGTCATAAAAATCATATCATTTTAGAACTGGAATGTATTTTTTTAAAAGTAAAACAGATTTACATGAGTATGGCATAGATGTACTCAAGTTACCAAATCTGAATAAAACTTTCTAATATTTTAATCATTTTTTTAAAATTATTTTAATTACCGTATATACTGTCTAAGTCGATCTCGTGTATAATTCGAGGACAGTTTTTGGGCCAGCAATGGGTCAGTGCCCCTGCTGCTGTGCTGTGTGTTTGTGTCTCAGCTCCAAGCAGCTCCCTCTAGCCTTCTGTTAATCTTTTTTTTTTTTGGCTCTCAAAACTAACCTTACTCGTGTATAAGTCGACTATACTATTTTAAATGACTTTTTTAAATAAATTTCTTGACTTGTACACAAATTTTATACCCAAAAGTTCCCCTATTACAAAACAAACCAAAACTGAGGTTTTTGCCCTCTTACGTTGCCCCATTTTAATCTTATTTTGTACTACTTTGAAGGGGGAACTATAGTCAGATTACATCTTTACATATGCAGTACTATACCATAGTGAGAAGCATTTCTCCCCAGTAGCTGTTTCATCTGAAGCTGGTTGATTTATAACAGAGCACTAATAAACTCCCGCGCCAGGAAATGTGTGTGATATCACAGCTAAACAGCAGAAGAAAAAGCTGCCTGACTGCTATTGGTTAAGCAATGTGCTGATCTTTTTGCCTCATTAGCCATGCTTTGTTTGCATTCCTGGAATGCAGGAAACTAACTTGTGCACAGGTGTTACCGTGTTTCCCTGAAAATAAGACAGTGTCTTATATTAATTTTTGCTCCCAAAGTTACACTATGTCTTATTTTCAGGGGATGTCCTATATTTCCCTAAAGAAAAAAAAATCAAACTCATACAAAGTAAAAAAAAAAAAAAGGGAACAAATACAATATTTAAAATACACTGTGCAGCCTTCCCCACAACTCCCCTCTCACACTGTGCTGCTGCTTGCCTCCTTTCAGAGGCCATGGAGTAGGGAGGGGGTTAAACAGATCTTACTCACAATCCTATTTTCACTATCCTATT
>WMED01001646.1:0-26716 GCA_019650415.1 Pipa parva
GGACACATATCCCAGGATCTTTAGGGGAAATGGAGGGTGAAAGCTGATCCCAGGTAGGGTGCAGAGAGGTGGGCTTGCATGCTAAATGTAGGTATTTTTTTTCAGGCTGGCAAATTGAAGAAGCTAATGCAGAAAGTCAGCTCTGATCACTTGGCATGTGGGAGGGGAGCCCACTCACACCTTGTGTAATCTGAGTTTCTGGTCAGTTCACGTGCTTTTTTTAAAATGGAATAACCCAGCTAAAGAAGGGATGATTAGACTGGAGAAATGTTCTGCCGTTTAACTTCCAGTCCCTGGGTCAGGTATAAGTTTGTACTGCAGAGACTGAGAGCAGTGTATGTAAAGTAGATTTGTATGTATTGCTTGCTGCAGACTTACTTGTGATACAAAATAAAAAAAACTAGCACAATATCATCAATACTAGCTAGCAGTCAGCTGGCTTACCGGATTTAATACAGTGCAGGTGTGTATTCACACATTTGTTGTGATAGAAGGTACAATCAGAATGGTGTATAATAAGGAAGGCTGATCAGGGTATACACACCTATCATGGAATTCTCCTATGCTCTGCCAGAACCTGTCTTGCTCTTTTGTAGGTAATCATGGGAGTTACCCAGAAAGCATCAGTGGAACAAACCGAAAGCAGCTCCTTCTGCACAAACCAGGACCATAACATGTCTCCCTGTCCAAAGCATGTAGACTAGGGAGATATATAAAGAGGGGTCATTCTTTTAATCAGATGTTAAAACATCTCTCAAATGGCTGTAATTCCAGTGTATCCGCACTGAGCAGATACATGTTACCCCGTGAGGGTGAAGGGATTTGGTTCAGTAGTGCCTCTGTGTGTGTATAGTAAGGGGGAAGCCCTGAGTTTCTAGCTGCAACGCTTCCCTCTGGCACGAATGGAATGATTATTCTGTGAGGGGAGTGGGGGGGGGGGGGGGGGGGGGGGGGGGGGGAGAGGTGATTTTGGGACAGGACCGAGCTAATTGGTGAATGAGGCGCAGGGCTAGGGGTGAGGAAGGTAAAGGGGGCTCAGGCAGCGGCACGGGCCGAGCCTCTTCCCGCCCATTAGTCAGGGCTCTGCAGCCGCGCGCGAACCTGTACTTCATGTGCTGACTGTTCCCCGTCTCCTCACAGGGTGAAGCCCACTACTCACTCCCAGACAATCCCCGCTGATCATGTACACCGCACGGTACAGGCTTATTCAGGCTTGTGTCCGGGCATGGCTGCAGTATAAGCTGCGCCTGTCACTTACATGAGCTGAGTGTGAGAAAGCCTGGGAGGGAGAAGGAAAGCGAATATTTATGGTAGATTTTAAGAAATTTAAATAAATAAATATATATATAGGGGTATATAAGGGTCTCTCTCCTCCCATGGCTTTGCCAGGAGAGCTGCTTTGCTCCCTCTGCTTACCCAGCCTGTGCTTTCCCCTCACAGTTCATTCATTCTTAGCCTCTTATTGGTGTTTTTAGAGGATTTGGATTTATTGGCAAAATCTTATCTGCTCCTGAGGAAGAAAGCTCCATCTCTCTCCCCCTTTGATCACTATTTTTTTTTTTTTCATAGTGAGGTTTCTAAACTAAAGGCATTTTTTTTTTTAAATTTTACTAAAGAAGATAGAAAGGTGGTTTGCAATTTTTTGTGCGCCCCGTTTGTTTTATAGTTGCACTTACATATTCAGTAAAGAATGCACAAGCAAATTGATGATCACCAAGTGCTCTGCTCCAAAGATGTTGGGTCGGTGCATTTTGGGTGAATTCTGGATAAAGCAGATGAGCAGAAAATATATCCAGTGAGTGCACCAGCAAATGGAATGGGACCCACTGGAAATAAGGCCTGTAATTTGAGGGGGACATGAAGGGGATGCTCCAGTGACCCCTTAAATGTGGCATGTGAAAGGGATGAAAGAAGCCATGGACCAGGTAGGTATATCTGGCTATTTCAGTTTGCTTGGTACAGGGATCATTATTGATCAAGGTGTCTGGAATGACATCACTGGTAACATTTGAATATTCACAGTGCATTAGCAACCAATATCACTCCCTGCCTGACAGCACTGCCTGTCATGCATTGTGCTACACTCAGTTCTGACATAAAGGGGGTTAAAATCATTTTAGATATAAGTCTTTTCTTTTTTAGGATTTTTTTTTTTTAACTGGTTTCTGAACTGTCCCTAGGTTATGGCCCTAAACAAAATAATTTTCTGCAAATAATAATACTTTGTTTGTTGTTATGATTTTGTCAGTTAAGACTTTGTGGATGCTAGAAGATGATTGAAGAGTAGGAAAATAACAATCTGGCATCCTAACTTAGTCAATGTGAGTGCCACCTGCTAGATTTATGGAATTTATGTATTCAGCAAACTAACTAGAAAATGTCAAGTACCACCTTATACGGCCTGTTAGAGAAATGTAGAAAAGTGTTTCTTTTTATTTTAGCTAGTAAGTTGCACCAATGACACTGCTCACTCTTGAAAATGCAGATATCATTTTGCCCCATCAGGGGGCTGTTAAGTGATGTGTTTGGGCCATTTTACAAATATTTCTTGTAATGGCTGTTTTTGGAAAGCAGAATAATTATTACAAACAGATGTATGTATGACTGTGTGCATATATTTTTTATATGTTTTTAGCCGAAACCATATCTTCCAAGCATTTGGTGGTGATGGTGGAGGTATGCAGATGAGCACAGGTTTTTGCAATATTATTGTTGAGCACATACATCAAAAATAATTTGGTTTCATTTTGGGGAAGTTGCCTCTCGGTGTTATATTTCAGACTTAAAACAGCATATAAATGATTAAAAAGGCATGATAGAGTCTGATAAATAAAATAAATTATGCTATGTTAGAGTGCAAGCTCTTGTGAATGAGAATATTATTTTTTTCTGTTGCCAGCACAGATGTTAATTATCTACAGTGTGTTGAACATAATGCCTTGTCTCAGTTGCATGCTGCTGTGAAGTATCTTGGCATCATACATATAAACAAAAACAATAACAACTAAACTGTTTCTGGTTGGGGAAGTGACATGATTCTGATGCAACATTCACATTTAGATACAGACAAAGACTGGTTATTTCAGATTTTAGGAGCTGAAGATACATTTGTTTATCAGACGTATTCGTGCTAGCAAGAAATAAGGGTGAAATGAGAGACTGCGGATGTTTTAGCATGAAAATACCTGCAGATTTCGTGGAGAGAGCAGTCAAACCAGTTTTTATTGTTTATTGTGTAAAAAGCCTCTGGTTTCTGCTTTATATAGGAATCTGGTGACTGAGAGACCTTTATGCATCAGATGTCCCTGAGTGTTTTCCTTGCTTTTTTTTCTCCACTCCACTTAAAATACATCAATTATTTTTCACGGAGAAGACAAAATTAAAGATTTCTGAAAATGGGGAAACTATACCAAATTCTGCTATTGCTGCGTGTAGATCATTCTGCATATATTTATCCTAACAAAGGCCTATTGCTTTCTTACGCGTTATTGAAAAAAGCTGTTGTTTCATATAATTCTTGTTTAAGTGATTCATAAATATTCAGTCTATTTATTCAGAGACTAATGTAAGGATCAACAATTAATATTACCTTAACAGCATATAGACTATATGCTGTTAAGGTAATATTAATTGTTGATCCACATTAGTGTTTCACTAGACCTCATAATGAGTTTTATATCTGTTGTGTCAAACTACTGCTGATTTTTTTTTTTTTGCTAGTCAGATAATTTTAAAGAATCTTTAAAAGTTTCTGATCATTTTAACACTTTTGACGTACACTACTTTACTATGTATTTTCTTTTATTAGTACTTATGACCTAATTTCTATATACACATCTTAACTCTAACCCATCTTCTATATTACATAATCTCAGATTGAAGGTTTCATCAGCACTGTAACAATTTTTTTTTTTTTTTTTTTACAATAGAGGCATGTCTTTTTGTTCCCCTGGGATGTATGGGAGAGAATTAAAACACTGAGCATTATAAAACAGAATGATAGAACAGAAAAAAAATTCTGTTAATTCTTCCTGTGTCTAAAATTAGCGACTTAATGGAGAAAATATGACACCTTTGCATTTCTGCCTCTTAATATCAATGCATCGGCCATATAGTTGGAAAAGGCAAGATTTTTACAGTTTAAATACTGTTACAATTTAAACATTCTTTGAAAGGATAATGTATATAAGAGACAAATAACCCCAATAATGCTGTTTGACCAACACAGGAAAATAACTGTGGTCAGCATAATACTTTTACCACTCAAGAAGAAACATCAATGCATGCTTGCAACTAGCTTAAATAAATATAGCATGCAAGTACCAAGCACAATTAATAATACATCTTTTTTTTATTTATAGCATAACTACCTTTAAACTCTGTTCTTCATGGAAAGTGATTACGTTTTCCAGGCTGTCCTTTTTTTATTCTGCAAGTTTTCTATAGCCATTTTTATTTTTTACAAAATATAAACTAAAGGTTATTATTACATTTAATGAATGCAAAATCCAGTTTGTGCTTTTCTTTAAATGCCTTTCCTTTACAAAGTAGTATTGCAGTGATCACAACAGAGACAAGCTTGAAACGGTGTTGAGAATAATTAGGTTTTAATATAGTGCAGTGCTGGAAAGATTGATCAGATTATAAACATCAAGGGATGACAGCAGTTACTCTCTTTATATTCCTTTCTGTTGTCTTCATCTTTCTTAGCAGAAACATGCCCTGCTATCATTGCTGTACATTATTTGTTGCTTTTACAAATAATTTTCAAAACAAACTTTGCAGTCTTATATTTAATTTCTAAGGTGCACATTTCAGTTGTGCCTTCAGGCATTTAACTGACACACTATGACTACTAGGGGGAGCTCAAAGCATGCATCATGGAAAACTAGTACTTGCAACTGTTCTCAAATGTTACTGTAAAGCAACATTTTAGTTATTGCTTCTAAATTTTAGGCACAAAGGAAAGATAAAGCAGAGCTTGTCATTTCTTCTTAACTGCATTCAAGATATTTCTTACCATTTGTTATACTATACAGAACATTTGGTTACTACCAGGATTTCATTTACTTATCTTTTCCTTAATTCAGTATAAACTAATACAGTTTGTATGCCATTGGGATTATTTGTAAAGCATCATTTCTTTAATTTTTTTTTGCAAGAAAACAAAAAGATATAGCGACAAAACAAATACACTGACTCTTATACATTGATAGTTCTGGATTTCTTTTTTAATTAGATTTCCTTGCAATTTATGGGACTTGAAATTTGCAGCATTTGAAAATCAAATTCTTCTTATAAATAGTGAATTTTATTATATGAATACACTTTATACTAAATACAAATTCATCAGCTGATAAACTCTTTTCCTTACTGCCATAAATGCCTGCAATGTATTGTAAAGGTGCCCGCTGGGATCATAAGTGTTAAGACGTTGCTTATGGTAATTGGAATGATGCAGAATGCAGAATATCGCAGCCTCGTTCTGTGATACATAGACACAATCTGGTCCCTTGTGGAATGGTTTCTTAGTGAAAGATATAAGCAGTCACTCTTTGGATTTTCTCATGTACTTGGATAACATACCGTATGTTCCCTTAGATGTCTGCCCTTGGGAATCCATTACTTTTGATTCTTATTTTTGGGTACAGGAACATGGGGGATGGGTTGTAAGTAATCTGTGATGGGTAGGAGAGCCTGCACAGTGACCTTAGAAATGGAGTGAGTTTGGTCAGGAGACTCGAAGGCTATCTTGTTTATAACAAAAATCCAATTTCCTTTTTATATGCCCCCTTGTTTTATTTTACCATTTGTTTGCCCCAATGTGGTTAGCTCATTTTGAAGAGTAATTGAATATTCTTAAAACATTCATAGCAGGAATACACAAATAGTTGTACACTAAATTCCTTGCAGTGTGCATAATATGGCTTTGTATTAAAACAACATGATATGAGTTGTTGCGTTGCAAATAACCAGGGCTGTAGACCACTGCACCCACAAAAGACTAGTACTGAATTGGTGCTTACATTTTGTTAGAAGAATATCTTGCTGACTGTAAAGTTTGAAAGAGAAGCTCTTGGTCCAAATTTTCAGTGGAATTTTCATTTTAGACTATAAGTATAGCTTGTCATCAAAATACAGCGATATGCGAACATTGTCTTTGTGATTTAATGCGTGTGTTTGTATGTGCAGATTTCACATGTGTGTGCAGTTGTGCACATCTGTCTTTTTTTTTTTTTTTTTTTGCCCTTTTTTTGCATATTGCATTATGGAGTCCAAAATATATTTAATAATTTGTACTATCATCTTTTGCTTATTTATAGTTTCAATAAACATTTTCAATAAAGTAAATTTATACTTTCAATAATCCAGCACAATCTAGCTTTCACGGCTGGTCCCAACTGTGAGGAAGCCTTTTAAAATGATTCCTATTTATTACAATTAATTGTAATCTCACAATACCTACTTAATATTTTTCTCAGCAAAAGAAAAGCTAAATAGGATACAGATAAATTGAGTTAAAATAAAAAAATGACACCAAATACTGCCATGCCAATACAGCCATGTATATTCATGTAGATGTTGAAAACATTTCCTTTTGAACCTGTCAGTATGTATTGTTTTGTTTAAGTACATTGACAGAACAAGCTTAAATGATTTTTCTGATAAATTTCATTTTATAGTTTAATAAGTATAGCAATATGCACATAGTGTACTTGGCAGATTATTACCGTAAATAGGAAGCTTTACAACTTCTTTAAATATATCATAAAGTTTTGACCCGTATTAAAGTTGAGCATACTTTTAAAAAACATTACCTTTTCTGTTTGTTCTGTTTTACCTCACCTATATGCCGTTTGCTGCTAAATGTACTGAAATGTTAGCAAAGGGTAACAATTTATTGATAAGGCTTCATTGCAGATTCAGTCCTTAAAACAAAATACGCTTTATTATTCAGTCACACCCCCCCCCCCCCCCCATGCTATTATGTTAATTCACACTTTTGGGTGCGAACATTTGTAGCTTTTCTAAAATTAAAAATTATTTGTGTTTGGATGCCCTAATTTGCATTTATTGTTGGCTGCTTCATATTACAACAGCTTGTGTGTGTGTGTGTGTGCGTGTATGTGTGTGTTTGTGTATCTTTGTTTTTTGTGAGGGGGGATCTCAATTTTGTTTTGGAAACTGAGTATTCAGAATCTGAAAGGAAACATGCATCATAACATTGATTAAAAAGTGGTTAACCTAAATAGTTAAAATGTGTCATTTTTAGTAATAGATATGTTATAAGTTGCTTTGTGGTATCCATTACTTATTGTTCAAACTGTGAACTGTTTGAGAATATAATTCTTTCAGGCAATGCAATGTATGCTGACTTAAATTCACTTTGTCGAAAGATTGCCTTCTAAAGACTCTTTCTCAGTCAGACCTATCATAATGTAGCTTAAAACTCTTTTGTTTTATGATATGTATCTATAATGTAATACTGTTTAAGCTTCATATCTGAAACAAAAATGAGCCGTAAAGAAACACTAATACACAATTAAAATAATTTATAGTGATGCAATGTACTAATGTCTGATAAATGAAAAAAAAAGATTTTTTTCTTGAATTTAAAATATTTTAATTTGAAAAAGTTGTTAAACATTGAGGGTAAATCAAATCATATAGTGACTTATTTGTTAAATGTTTTAATATCAAAAGTAACTTTGAAAATGTATTAACGGTAACATTTTTTCTAAGATCGTATATTACTTTACCAGGCATGAACCCCTTGATTCCAATTTAAAACTTAAAACAGCTGGGAAGTGATAGAGATTTTGGTGCAGCTTGGCATACATGCAGTTTATCTTTCTTTATGCTGCCTAGATTTTGTGTGTTATGCCTCACACTCTTCATCTGCACAAGTGCACTTAGTTTGTGTTTTTGTACCACAATATTAATATTGATATTTACTTGTCAGAGTTAGCCGTTAATAATCTGAAGGTAAAAAGCCTCCAGTTCGTTAAATAATAAACATCGCAACAGTTTTTTTAAACTCTGCTGTACTTTTTACTGATTAGTAGACTTTCCATCTATCAGTATAGTTATGCCAGATCGATGCTAAAATAAAAATAAAGTGATCAAGGCCTACATATATTTTACGCAACTGGTGCTGTTGAGACAAATAGATATGATTGGTCAGCTTTCTTCCGCTTAAAGATAGAATAATCATTTTGCAAAAATGGCTGTTTTAAGTTTAGTTAAATTTTCATGTAAAGGTGTAACCCTGTTGAATAATGCATTGGAAAGCCATTTCGGTCCCCAGGGCTTGACATAATGCAGCTTTGTTACATTTCTTTGCCATAACATGTAAGCAATATTGAATACATAAGAAACACAACTCACTAGAAACATAAGTTGTAGTAAAAGCAAGAAAGGGTGCATTGAAAAAAAAGGTTGTCTGGATGATCACCTGACTCAAAAAGGGAGCATGTCTCAATCTAATAGTAGTTATGTTGCAAAATTGTAAGTTATTTGCATAGTTAGCTCCTAAAGATATATAATATTGCTAAAACCTTACAAAATTGCCCTCTAATCAGTATTTAACTATTTCATATATAGAGATTTCAGTACTAAAGGGCAGAAAGGACCAGCAACAACTTGCTATAACTTACAATGCCTGTCAGCACCCTTGTGGTTTATGATCTTCTGTTAACTAGCTGTGGTAAACATGGTGATAATGATTCGGCTTGATGTTATTTGCTAATGCTGTGTGCTTATATTCCACCTCGTGTGAACAGTATAATAGTCCTGAGCACCTTAATAAAATCAGGATATGTATTTGTCTTAATAGTTTTGTCTCCTAAATAGTATAGCCCTATGGATTATGCATTTTCTGTATAGGTGGTTTTCAGGGCCTCAGCTGAGTGATAAGACAAATTAACCATGCTTTCAGTGTAGCTATCATATATTTGGTAATGATTCAGCTTGATGTTATTTGCTTATACAGTTTGCTCATGCTCTGCCTTGTGTGAACATGATGATAGTCCATTTTCTGCCGATTCGTATAACCAAGAATTTAAAAGAAAGGAAAAAAAATAATAAAAACAAGACATGTATTGTTTTGTCTTCAAACTATTATCATCGTGAGGATTATGAATTTAGTGTATAGGTGGTTTCAGGGCCTCAGATGAGCGATAAAATGTATTAACAATCTGTAACAATGGGTTGAAATATAGCTACTATATATTTTCAGTTCTCTGAAAAAAAACCTTCTTATACTGTAAGGTGGAGCATTTAAAAAATAAATATGTTACTTTGCTGTTGAATACATTGTATATATAGCAGTAAATGATGGCTTTAGGAAGATATAATTTTTCAACAATTTCTATAGTTTTCTAAAACAGAAAGTCCGTTTACACACATCTGCTGCATTTAGAAAATATTTATTTCCTATGAAAAATTTGCATTACCTTATAGAAAATCTGATGACTGCTGTAAATAACATAAGTGGTCATTAACATTTAAATTCTGTTCTTGTAAATCCTATAATAAATAAGGAAATCAAATTATAATATTGGATGAAAATGTAAAGAATTACATTTTTGCACTTGTCTACTGCTTGCTGGGCATATGCAAGCCTTACAACAAAAATCATTATGTGACACATAAAGGCAGATACCAGAATTTATTTATGGGGAGTTTTTAAGTATATTTTTTTGAATCACTCTCCTTATATCTGCATAGTTTCTCACTTTCTCTTGTAGTTAATTGCAACCTTAAGTAATTGTGCATCTGATAATCAAGCTTTCATTTCAGATGCAAGGCAAGTTACAGTTTTGGAGACAGTAAATTTAAAATTTTTATGACCTGGGTGATTGTAATTATACATAACATTCCATAGTAGAAGTTTTGATCAATTTGTAAAATCTTATTATTATATGTTTTTTCTACAATATCTATGCAACACTCATAACTGGTGAACTACAAAATGATGTAATACACAAATATGCATTTAAACTAAAGAAAGGTTTGAAGGTATAATATCAAGTGTGATGCATTGCCAAGGGCATCCTGCTTCTCTTATGGCAGGGCGAGGTGGATCATTACATGGTACTAAAGCTGTTACATACTTCTTGTTTTTCCTTTTATGGCATGAATGTTTTCAATACGTATAGCTTTATGGGAAAATGTTGTTTGTTAAATATATTTCAGTGTGGACAGGTTGCATTATCTGTAGGAAGTTAAGATCTATAAAGTGGCATCTAGCCATTCAAAGTTGTTTCCATTTTCACATCATCAGTGTATTCCAGTATACATTTTGTTAGAAAGGAATATTATTTTTTTTATCTATCTGTCTCTCTATCCCTATGCAGATATACTCCCTCCACAAACATACACACAGTTGTCTCTTATGCTGTATATTAATTATAACAATAATGGAGTAAGAAGATATTTAATACTGGGTGGACTTTTATTTGTAAAGTTGGATGATTTTTTCTGTGGCTTATATATGCATAAAATAGGTATACATTGTTCAAGTTTGTTGAATTTTACTCTTCCATCTTGCTTATTTTACAAAATAAACATAATGTTAATTTTGTTTTAATTTTTTGTGATGTAGCAGAAGACCACCATGCTGAAACGGTGATAACAGATGAAGAAGAGACTATTGCCATATCAGAGACAGGCGGTATCACCCTGAACAGCAGCGGGACTGACCTAGACTTGTTAACATGTGGACAGTGTCAGATGAACTTTCCTCTTGGAGACATCTTGGTTTTTATAGAGCACAAGAAAAAACAGTGTGGTGGCCCAGGTGGGGTATGCTATGAGAAGAGGATAGATAAAAGTAGCCCTCCTCCCTCATCTCGAACTGAGCTCAGGAAAGTAGCCGAGCCTGTGGAAATCGGCATCCAAGTCACACCAGATGAGGAAGACCGTCTTCTCACTCCAACAAAAGGAATTTGCCCTAAGCAGGAGAACATTGCAGGTAGAGTGCAATATTTGTGATCACTAAAGACAAACTCTTCATTATCATAATCCACTCCAGTTTTCTACATTCAGATGCAGAACTTGGCACACACCAAGCACTGTCTTTTCTGTTTATCTGTGCCATGTATGTTTGTATTACACACATAAACCATTGAAATACAAAAAAGCACCAAGAGTAATACAAAATGACCCTTGAATTTTTACATTCTTCAGCTTTGATTTGGTAGAATAACACTGAAATCTATTTAGGCAGAAGCCTTTGTGAAGAAGAGTTCCTCAAGTGCTTACCTCTGATCCCTCATACCTTTTGTTTTGTGCAGATTATTTACCCACATACAGTATTATATAGGGAATTAATTTATAAACTGTTATTGAACATCCAGGTTAGGAGGGTATATTAAAGTTAAAATTCTACTGACAGAAGAATGACAATGCACTACTTAACGCTCTTGTAGCCCTACTGTGACAACATAAGTAAAACAGTTTCACAGTCTTATTAGCACTGTGAGTTATGCAGTAGTACTATTATAACCGGAATACACAAAAACAAAATATTAAAAACTTTAAAAAAAAAGTTGACTTGCTCTTTTTAATTCAGAAAATCTGGTGAACTAGTCAAGTTTTGTAGTCTTTAAAGTCATAAAATCAAAAACAGCATTGAGAAAAACCATTTTTTTTATGATAAAACACATCTCTATTTCTCTTATTTAATAAAAGTATGGATTAAGAATAAAACTAGAGTAGCTCAGATGTATAATGCAATTTAATGTGGTGGAAGCATTAATTATTTTAGCTTAATTGAATTCACAGCAATGCAGTGGCTGCAGTTTTGTAGACGGTCCTGTTTATTATTTCTTTGTATAGATGAGCAATGAGAATAATATGATAACTCCATTTATCTATTCTAAAATATATTTGCCAGAATGAACATAAGTCGCACATCACAACCACTACCTAACCTTTGTTTAACTAGAGAAACCTAGAAATAAGTCCTGTCCTTTATCCCTATAAAAACGTATAGCTTATGTATTACCTTTTATGTATAGAATATATAAATAGAAATTCTTGCTGGATGGTCCATTTAAATTTAAAGAAATCAACCTTCACAGAATGAAGGGGCTTTTTGCATGCATACTTTATATGCCAGTCACCATAACTATTTTAAATAGCTATTTAAGAAGCCCTTAGAAATGTTATTATGCGATTCTGCTTCTTAAAACTGTGCCTGTTTAATTATAGTAAACAAAAAAATAATCCAAATGACTCCCTTTAACAAGAGTAGTTAAAGGCACTGTCTGCAAAGAATGCTGGGAAACAAACTGCAAAATATATTTTCAGCTACCCCACTAAACAGAGGATTCCCATAATGAAGAAACAAACTGTGTTAGACTTCGTCTTTTGCGTAGCACAGTGTACTTAGTCTGACACTATCAACTATGTTATCAACCCTCTAATTCGCCATTTTAATCTGATGTAATACAAATTTGCCACATCACAGAGTTTTCTTAATACGCTAAGATTGGAAGTGACAAATTAAAGTTTATTTGGACCATTACATGACTGTTTAGACTTTCATAAAAAGCCCCTTATTGTAACTTAATCCTATACTAGCAGTAGCCATTTATTTGACTATGAGCCTGATGCTTCTTTCTTTCATCATCCAGTCATAGCTTGTGTCTTCCATTAGGCTTAAAAATCTGAAAAAGTACAGATGTTTTTAATTAACATAAAATAAGCCATCAGATTTATTTCTCATTATTCTGTTACAAATGAAGATTACTAAAATATCTGTGTTGATGCAGCTGATTGCTTAATAAAATGGACTGTTTTATTTTTAAATCATGACAGTTAATTATGAGATTTCTTTTCATAAATAATGCTCAGTTGCTGTATACCATTTCCATATCTTCTTAAGAGGCAGAATTTATGTTGTTGGTTCTAAGATTCTTACATTTTGGTTGTTTTTAGTGTCAGACTGCATTCTTTTGGGGTTGGCATTTGTTTTTTTTCCCTTGGCATACATAAATGGAGACCTATGGTGACACATGCTTTCCTTAGTTCAAAGGAACGTATAGGGTTGTTGTAGCAACTGCAGTTCACCAATGGGACAATTCTAAATGGAGGCCCAAAAATGGGCTAAAGCAAGTTGCACATAGCAAGAACTTAAAATAGTAGACATGTCAGTTTCAGTTTCTGGGCATTTGCCCAGGACCTACAGTGCTAAATTCTATGCTCATTCAGATTAAAATAAATGCAATGTAAATATTTGCTACACAAAATGGACACATAGACATTTGTGATAAGAATAGAATACTACACACCAGAAGCCAAAAAGTAGCCATCGGCTCTAATAAAATGTAGTTAATGTACAGTAGTATTACATAGGTGTTGACTCAAAACCTCCTCTGTGTTTATTATTATTTAAAGGGATGAGTTAACAAGTGCATTACTTTATCTTCTTAGCTTTGTCATAATGGGTACAATTAAAGGTCTGTAATTTAGCAGCTAAGGGGTATTCACTGTTCTTTAGTCATTTGCCAGTGAAAGATTCACTTGTTTATCTGCTGATCTACACAAATTAAGAGATTAATACATTCCCTAGTGGTGTATTCACACTAAACATTTGATTGTACATCTGTGTTTAATGAATCTCTCCCATGTAGCAGTTTATTGAGAAGCTTAACTCATACTTTGGGACTTTAAAAAAAAATTAAACACATAACACGACATTCACTTCAGTAGGAAAAGAAAATGCCATTGTTTTGGCCAGAAAATAATTTAACAAATTTTGCCAGATATTTTTAGGAACTCCTGGCATAAAGGTCATGAAAAAAACATATAATACTTAATTACTCAAGTACATTACATGTTTCAGGCTTTGTAGTCCTTTTTCAAATGTTGATAAAGGGCTACACAGACTGAAACATGTAATGTAATTGTGTAAATAAAGTGCAGGTTTTGGCTTCCAGTTTCTGATTCATGTGGTTGAAATATATGGCTCCAGTAAACCAGCACTATCTAATGTCCAAATTATAATGAAAAATGTTTGATTATTTATTTGGTTTTACCAAGCAGCAACTATTTACAATAACCTAAAAATGTTAGTGCATTTTTAATCTGCAATTAAAGCTGTCAAAAACATTGACCTTAACAATGAACCATTTTAATACCTTTAAAAAAAATTAAGAAAGCTGCTCAACAATATAGAATACTAAACAAATTAAAGCAAAGAATTCCATTCACATGTATTGCATGCTATCATGCACACCAAGTGCCAGTTTGTTTCCCCTTCTGAACTACTGTATAGTTTCCCTGATTGCTGTGCTAAATTGGGCCTCTCAGTTTTTTGACAAGCCTTTATCTCTTTTTGACATGTGAACTCTTTTTTTACCATTATCTGTGTAGATTTAAGTCCATCATTCATTCAACATTGCATTGGTTATTATATATGAAAAATTTCTTCCTTGTGTTAGTAACTGCGTCAAATTAAGCTTTTTTACCATGATAATGTTTCATCACTTAAGTTTAAATGTAAAATTATGTCCAAATTGACCCTATGGAGCTTATTCATAAAGGATGATTTTCATTGCACTTATATCATGATTATAATCATAATTGATAAACGGTTTGGGACTTTCCTATAGTATTCATCTCTTGAAGCAACACTGAACCAGCATCAACATGCTTCCTGTTTTTGCAGGACTTACTGTACTCTTAAATGAAAACACAGCAGTGTACCTCTGTGGCTTTCTTATCACAAGATACAAGTTTCAGAGTACCTCCTTTTTAAAAAAAAATTAAATAGTTTTTTGCTCCTTCAGTTTCTGGACCCAATAACATTGTATTTTATTACAGGCTATAAACACAGCATTTGATTAAGGAAGTAACAGCTTACCTTTCTTAGACAGAGCTGTTTACACCAGTATAACAATCTTATAAATACTCTTTCTTCAATTAAAGTTTCCATTGAAGGAGATATAAGCAGAATAAAAAAAAAAATTAAGGATACGCCAGCAGGACAATTAAATGAACAAAAACTAACATATTAGAAAAATGTTTATTTTGGTATAATGAAAAAGCAAACCTAGTTTTTGCTTTTCTTCTTGTTTAATGTAAATGTAATGCCACAGTTTAAAGTTTGATTAGAAGCACTTCCTATATCTAGCTACATTTTCACTTTACAGAAAACCTAGTATATTTATCAAAGGGCAATAAGAATGTTTCACTGCAATTTTTTTTGAGGTTTAAATTAGGTCACTTAATATGTGAAGATGCTTAAATCATTGATTTTAGTTTTAATTTTCATCCATTTTGCTGAGAAATTTTTCCATTGTCAGGCATGTTACCATTTTGTCGTTATTGTTGCATAATGGATTGGAGAGTTGCTAAAAACTGATATGGTGAAAACTCCTGCTGGAACTAAGTGCTAGCTTGCAGGGTTCTTGTGACAGACAGTATAAGAGGACCCATCTGCATTGGACTGATGAGAGTAGGAAACTAATATGCTGTTGTATCTGTTGTTTGTTTTGCCAAAGAGTAGTCAGAGAAGTATGTACATGTATCACTTGTTAAGATCCATTCTCTGCTCATCCTAAATAGCTCAGTCAATAAAGAAAAGCTGCATTAGTTGAGGGGACAGCTTCAGGTCTTAAATTTCTAAAACAAAATACATTCCAGAACTATAGAGAACAAATCACTGTCCACACTGCCAAAATCTGGTAAAAAACATGAACCATTACTAAAATTTCTATTCAGGCTAGAGCTAAAATCATTCCTTCATCAGTTACAACTAAGTTTTGCTAAGTTTCATGCTTGTTTAACTATGCCTCACTAAGAAAATGGAACTCTGCTATCTGAAAAATATCATCAGATATCTTGACATCTACTACTGGCAAGCTGAGTTAAATGAACACTTAACTGTCATTAAGGTCAAGAATTATAACAATTAACACTGAAGTCACCTTTAAGTTGTAAGCTCTAATTGCAATTCAAGTTGTTTATTTATTTGCTTGGTCATACTTTTAGAAATTTCTTTTGTGCACAATTTTGCTAAGCCCCTTTGACTCTGCAGGGTCTTCTTTTCTCATATCTGATTGGCCTTTTGTATTTTGTCTGCTCAATCAGCCATAAACATTTTAATCACAGTTGGTGATAAATTCTGAAATGGAATTGTTTCAGAAATGTCTTATCTAAAGGGGTTTTATATAATTTTAGACTATTGCCACTTAAGTACAAATACCCTTTAGTAATGTTTAACATAAATGAACAAAATACAATACAATTGCTGTGTGTGGCCAGCAAGTCCCATTATTTCTGCTTTAGCCCTGCCATTGGCAGAATAACATATGTCCAAATGATGTAACAGCATTAACCTAAAATTAAAAGTAAACCCTTCCTATAAATAGGATATATATTTACTAGTTTTCCTTATAGCAAAACTTTTTTTTACCTTTTAATGATATGAATACAAAACATTTTATTTTGAATCGTTCATCTGTCAAATATAATTTTGGGTTGCACACTGCATGCATTTTAAAATATTAATTTGATAAGGCCTTATTGAAAGAACAAACTATCCTAGTTTAATTGACTAGTGAAATCCTTCCATTTGACACATCATTTGAGAATTTATTGTAGTATTTAGTTAAGCAAAGTATACTAAAGTTTGGTGCTTTGTTTTCTTTCATTTTTGTTTTTACATTTTTTTTCTCCGTAATGATTATATTTTGTAAACAACAAATTGCTTTATCATTCCTTTACACATTTGTCTTACATTAAATATTTTGTAATCTGAAAATACTTTTTTGGCACCTCCATGATAGGAGCAACTGAAAATTGTCAAGGTGGGCCAGCAAATAAAATGTGTTTTTATTATTTTCTTTGCTGCTGGAGCAGTGTAACACTATCTTGGAAAATGTGACTTATATATCATTGACAGAGTCCATACTAGCCTACTTTTACAAGCTGGATCTCTGTTTTTTGTTATTATTCTTTATTAGGTCCCATTTTGCACACTAGGATAAATATAATTGTTAGTGAGCTAGTACAAATCCTTTGGTTGATGTTTAAAATAGTGCCTTTATGAATAGCTTAAAATCATTATATAGAATAACTGGACAAATGTCAGTTGCCAGATAGCAATGACTCTTTCCTTGCAGGCTCCTAAACTTTTGTAACATTATATATAACTTTATACACAGTTGTGTTTCCTTGGCTCCAAAAAGAAATAAGTGGCTTTTATGTCCTGACTTTTTGATTTGTTCATAGAGCTGAGGCAGTGCACAGCCTTTTTGAGAGCATGTCGGTCATGCACCTAAAGATTTGTTTGTTCAGCCAGATAATCATGTGAATGAATTTGTAGTTTGTCTGGCTAGATAGAGCAGATCTGATTTTTCTAACCTGTGTTCTACTCAAAAGGCCTATTTGAGAGTGAAAGGGTATAGTTCAGAAAATCTAATCATTTGGAGGCCAAACATGGTGCCAACTAATTCAATTTCAAATGGCCAGTTGGACAGACACAAACTTACATAGGTCTCATTTTTAACAATGTAATCATCCAGAGTTTCATAAAAACATTGCACCTGAATACAGGAAATTCAATCCGACAAAATTCCTAAATTTTTTTTTCTCCAAAATTATTAAAAATAAATTTTTCTTACATTAAAGATCTAAACTTTGTTTATTTTTGTTTTGTTTTACTTTTGACAGTGTAGCCCATTTGATGAAAAATATGTGCCCCAAGGAATATGAGTATAGCTGATGTATTAATATCTTTCTTCATAAATTGAAAAACCATGAATTGTGACTCTTATTTTCATAATTGTATCATCAGGAGTTGCAGTGGACACGGTTTTGACCAAGCTTTACCCCCAGGGTGGCACCACTTTGCCCACAGCTTTCCTACCAACTTCCCCAATGAGCTACTCTTTCATGGGTTTGGAGGAGTGCGGAAGCCAGCGCTGTGGGGGGATAGGGTACGGGTGCAGATCATGCACAATGCCTGGCCATGGTATGTTACCTCACTCCATAATTTATCTAAGCAATAAAACCTGACCAGCATTAAATATCATAATATATTTTTGTGAATATTTTTTTAAACCCATTTAAAAACATTGGACCAATCACCCTAAAGTGTCACATGTATAGACTTGCTCATGTTATTGCAGAAAATGATTTTAGACAGTTTTAATGTAATGCTTGTTGAAAATGTCTAGTGTTACTTCTGTGAACAATGACTACAAACATTTTTTTTGTTTCAACATAGATCAGAAAACAATAAAAATAAACAAAAATCCTTTTGATGTCAGGATGAGGGGTTACCCTCATGAAAATATATTCTTTCTTGACGATCCCAAACAGTCAGTATTATGAAATATATTCTTCATAATATAAGATATAGTATATACTGAAAAAAAGAAAAGTATAAACAACTTATACTCTCCACTGGACCTATAATCTCTGCTAAACCAGCCAGTCTATATGTAACCTGAGATGTTTTTGTTTCCCTGATGTTTAAATTGTTCAATTATGAATTTTAATGCATTTCTTTGGAATGTAGCTGTCTCCCTTGTACAGGTATGAATGCACTATTTTCTGTCATTAGCCATATTAGCAACTATATAACATGGAGGGTTCACATGAGATTTACTTTCAAACAGTCTTCCTTACACAAATCACTGGTTTTGGAATTCCGTGTATTTCTAGATGTTGGGATTGAAACAACGAGCAAGTGGTTGTTATTATTGTTTACTATTATTATTCATTTCTGTCACATTGTACAGAATTTTACACAGAACAGCAGATGTTCATATCAAAATATGCTCTGTTAATTTTTCACAAACACTCAGGTACACATTTGTCATTGTGTCCTGAAGTCAAACTGTTTATAACACTGATACATTTATAAACACATATAGATCAGAATGAAGTCTTGCATCTTTTTGGTTTGTGTAGTTTTCTAGCTAGAATATGGTGCTGACCCTGTAAAGTACAATAATTTGCATTGTCATGCCCTTACCTTGTAGATTTATCTTAGAGTTTCTACTTAGTGTTGTAAAAGCCATTGGTCCTTAAAATTCTTTTGTTTATAAAAGGCAGGAAAGCTCTATAATTTAAGATACTCTTCTACACAGAGGCAATAAGTAAATGGGTACTACTTCTGCTTAAGATGGGAAAACTTTGTGCTAAATTATTGTATAAACATGCTCATATTTAATAGCAGAACTGGATTAAAACTGAGACAACAATAACATGCTATAATTAATTATCAGACCAAAACATTGGTTTATATGGTATGTGTTTTGGTGATGTTTATGGAGAAGTAACCTTGTAGCAACATTGCTCCAACATTCCGTGGAAGTAGGCCAGTATTGCAGTATTGTCTGTAATCTTATTTCTTTCTGCACTTAAACCATAGTGTCTAGTCTACTTTTTAAAAATGGAATAGAGCAGTTCTTTGGTGCTGTATCCAAATTTATGTGCCTGAATGTATGAGAATGCCATTCTAAGTTATGATAAATATTTTTTCCTACTGGTATGTATATAATTCTGCGCAAAGAGTTACACAAGCTATTAATCAAAGAACATATGGTAGAAAAGTACTAAGAAGAAATGTATTTCATGGTATGGAATAGTAATTATTGATTCAATTCAGAATCTAATTTATGAATTGAAAATACTTCATTTATTTACTAAAAGACTGCTGTAGAGCCAGGTTTGCCAAATCCTTTAAATATGTTGCAGTAAGTTAAAGGGAAAAAAGATAGATTTGTGGAGTTATGACAAGGGCAGAGGAGTAATAGAGAATATTTTTTTTAGTTTCAGTCTGCATACTTTATTTCTCCTGTAGTTTGACATTTTGAGCAATTTGTACTGATGCTACTGAAGGGGGTAAAAAAGCAAAACAATTCTGAACATGGCACTTTCCCACTGATTGCAGCACCTGATTATTATCTGCCTTATCTATGACAAATCCCTTTCAAAAATAGCCTTTACCACCTATGTAAAAAATGTATATTGTTTTTATAAATAGTAGACCTAGCATGCATATTAACAATGTACTATGTACAGGGAAGGGGACATCAGAGTTTAAGGCTTGCAGGGTGTTGAAAACAAAAATTAAAGCAAATTGGAGCACCTGTTTAACACATTTCAGTGACGATAATGTTTTTCACCAATGACTGATGGGTATATTTTCAACTGTATCTGACCTTCCAAAACACATCATACTGGATCACACTAAAACAACTTCACTGTGTCTCTAGACATTTGAGATAAAAGAGTTTTTCCTTATAGAACCTTTCTCTTATAGCTAGCAATGACCTGATTCCTTTGTCTTTCAGTTGCCTTCTTTGTCTTTTACATTCCTGTTTTCTTCTTTCCTTCCTATCATGTTCTTCTCCTTTGACTTTTATAGCAATCCCATTTGTTGCTTCACTTTCATTTCTCTTTTTTTATCTGTCTACTGTATTTTATTTCCCACTGTTCCACATTTTAATCATTCTGTCTTACCCAAGTCCCTCTGTCTGTGTTTTTCATGCTCTTTAAATTTCTGAACAAAATCTTTCACCTATTTTACCTTTAAGCCCCTCTGGTTTCCCACTTACTTATGATGACCCTGCACACCTTTGTGGCATGATATTGTAGTTGTAAAGTGAAACTTCTTTTGAATATCCTGTTAGTTTATCCAATGTACACCCAGCTCACTGATTATTAACTGCAGTATACTGATAATGTGTATTGTGGTACTGTAATATAGGTAATGTAGTACACTAAATGATATGTATATAGCTCATTTTTAGATGTATTTTTATTATTAGTATTTCTCATTATTATTCATTTATCCATTCATTTTATGGTTCCTTCAGCCTTTTAATGAAGTATATTCAAGATAAAAAGCTATATAAAAAGCTTTCACATCTTGTTATGTAATTTACTTATTTCATTAAATGTCTTCATTTGCCTTCTTAGTACTTTATTTAAGAGTTTTGTTTGACCATGCTGGGGAAAAGGTAAAATAGTGAGTGGAATGTCAGAGGATTTAAAATCTGGGCTCCGAAGCTCAGCCGGAAATCCCAGAGATGTAATGAAAACAGAGAGGACTTTTCACTCACACTGTGGCTTGCTGGCAGTGAGATCTCTTTCATGAGCCAATATTTTTATTGTCGGTGTTCTCGAAAGAAGTAGTGGGAATGACTTGTTAACCCCTTAACTGGAAAAATGTGCACAACATCCAAATAGCTATTGATCAGTAGTATTAGTAACAACTTCACTGTCAGGCAAAATGATTCTGCTTATTAAGGTTTACATGTTACCCTCTTATTCCCACTACAACATTCCATGAAGGGGCTGATGAAGTTGCTTATGATGCCTGATCTTTTTCCCCGCTTAGATATTTATTGACCCCATCCCCTTTTCAAATATATACTCACCTTTTTAAGTACCCGACTGTTTTTTTTTTTCCAGAATCTTCCTGCCCAGCTATCTCATTACAGTCTTTCAGCTGTGGCATTATAGGCAGAGTGAATAACATCAGATCTATTCTGTGTATGAGAGCATCTAATCTAGTCTTTGGAAATGCAGGGAGCAATTAAAATCATTACACCTTCCTCGGATCTCTCTTATAAGAAGATACCATGTGGATTCTTGGAATTTCAAGTCTGTGCATAATTTGGGGATAATTGCACAGCTGCTATGGGGTCTTGCATCTCTGCATTGACCTTGGTCAGTGTGCCTGGCCTCTGAATAGATGTTTGCATTCTGTCTTCCCCTTTTTTTGTTTCTCTTTGACAGCTCCCCCCTCCCCTCTACTCCCTGTCTGTTCTCATTCCATAAACACCAGAATCATTAGAAATAAGCTCCCATGGAAGGAAAAGCAGCTCCTTTGTGATTTTTTTCTCTGTTTGAGCTTCATATAGGGATGTTTTACATTAAAGTCTGTACAAAAGCCAATAGTGATCAAACTGTAGTAGACAGAAAGCTCTAATGTTCTTTAGTTTTAAAAGCTAACTGTCAGTATATGTAGTTTTGATAATGAAACCGCATCCTAAAAGCACTTATGTAAACATGTACATAACTAATTTTTTTTATAATTTGTACAATGAGAGGTAAGTGCTCAAACATAGTTCAAGATAAGTGGTATTATAATTTCATTACAAACTCTAAATGGAAATCTAATACACCACTCCCTGTTGCACAAATTTATGTGTATATACAATCTGCAACCTGAACTTTATCCTTTAGATTCACCCCCCCCAGGAAACAAGCAAGACTGTAACATGTTAGAAAGTGTTAATAGCAGGTCACTTCAGTTAGAAATGCAGATTAGAGTACACCTTAAATTCACATAGCTCTTAGGAAAATATTGCTTTGGAAGAATACACACGTTTGGTCTTTATTGCTCTGATGGGGTAATAAACCAACTCTCCCAATGCTTTTTAGTCTCTGGCTGTTGGGTGAGATTTTACCAGCTCATAAAGACTAGAGGATTGAAGGGGAGTCTCCTAAGCAGGAAGTTTTATTCTATTTTTTTCCACGGGTGGCAGTCAGACTTGGCATAATGCCACTGTATCTTTTGAAGGAACAGAGAGCCATTCCAAGTTGAAATTTATTGAACAGAGTGTAGGAAGTTCAAGGGCTAGAGGCCGCCAGCAGCCTCTTTGTTGCTTATCATTTCTCCAAGCAGTTAAGCCAGTTTGCTCACTTCTGCTTCTTTACCCATCAAACATTCTTGTCCTTATGTTTAACTGTTTAAGGGCTGAGGCATCTTATTAAATAAATGTATTTAAAATCTGCCAAGTTTAGACTGTAATTTTATCATTTTGTTAGTTGAGGAATTAGAATTTATGTAGCCATTGATTGCTTTATGCCATAAATTGTTTCCAAAGTAGTAGCATCTTTTTTTCCCATAGTTTTTCCTTATTTTTTGATCCACTAGCCACTTTACAGAGCTGATTACCTCAAATCAGTATTGCACCAAGTATATATGATAAACTTTAGGTTGCCAGTTTTATTATTTATATATCTACTTTACACAATGAACAGTATGGTGATTGCAGTTTTTGTCTCAGAAAATAAAGTTGTGAACATACAATAGTACATGTAGAATTGAATACTTTAGAATTAAGGAACCATAAGTCCCATTTTTTACACTGTACTCATTATGCAAGAACTATCACAGTTTTGGCTGCTTATGTGATGTATATGCAAATAATTTATTGATATTACCTTGAAATGACTATTGCATCATATTATTGAAGAAGCAAGACTGTCAACAAAAGAGAATATTTATTTTATTTGAACTTAAAAACAGTCTTTAATATACAGAAGTAATATTGCTAAAATCATTTATTCTGAAAATGTTTTCAAATGGTTAATCTGAGTAATCTAGTGTCATATTTTTGAAGATTTGAAACTTGATGCACAATATTTTGCCACTAGTGCTTTAAGGGCACTCATGGGTAAATTTTACCACTAAAATTTGTTTTTTTTATATGCATGCCCATATTTTTTCTATTTTAAATGTGAGAAAGGTAAAAAGAGTGACAAGTGAAGATCAAACAGAGTCTCTATATTTAATACTGTTTTGAAAGCAAGGTTTGTTATGCAACAGAAAATTGCAAATCACTATTTAAAGGAACAGTCAGGCTGAATTAAAAAAAAATGATTATTTATGCTAACACCTTTTTGTAAATACAATTTATTATCAATTTTTTTAAAAAAGTTAAAATTCTTTCCTGTAGAGAAGTGTTTTATAGCACTTCCATGTTGCATTCCCCAGCCTTCAACAGCGCAGGTGACTCTACGGCATCCTAATCAGGAGGTCCCTATCAGGAACGCATTCCTCGCTAGTTATGCTCCTACTGAAGCCCCACATTGGCATTTCCTAGAAGTCACATGGAGAGCGTGTATGTCATCAATGTTTTCTCTCTGGATGATATGCACGCTCTACATGTTTCTTCTAGGATTTTCCAATGCTGGGCTTTAGTAGGAGCGTGGCTAGTGAAGAATGTGCTCCTGATAGGAATCTCATGATTAGGGCGCCGTAGAGTTGCCGGCGCTGCTGTAGGCTGGGGAATGCAACATGAAAGTGCTATATAGCACCTCTTTACAGGTAAGAATTATAATTTCTTTAAAAAAATTGATGATAAATTGTATTTACAAGAAGTTGTTAGCATTAATAATCAAAAGCATTTTTTTTTTAATTCGGCCTGACTGTTCCTTTAAACCTCTGTATAATATTGTCTTTTTATTTACAATTACTTTACCAGTTGCAACATTTTATTAGTAGATATGAATTGTCTTCAGGAACATGTAGGAAAACTCCGGCACTCCAATGTAGTAAAAACCAGTAACGTTTATTGATCCATTTTAAAATCCAAGCATCAAGGTTAAAAACAAAAAACAAAACAAATAGCACCCTCCGACGCATTTTGCGCAGGAGCGCTTAGTCATATCTTAGTCATTATCTATGACTAAGCGCTCCTGCACGAAACGCGTCAGAGGGTGCTATTTGTTTTGTTTTTTGTTTTTAACCTTGATGCTTGGATTTTAAAATGGATCAATAAACGTTACTGGTTTTTACTACATTGGAGTGCCGGAGTTTTCCTACATGTTCCAGTTACCATTGGCCTTTTCGTTCCTGGTACCCAGTTTAGTTTTGCTACACGGTGGGTGAGCGATCCTGTCTCTCATTTAGTTCATGAATTGTCTTCATTTAAGATTTTTTTTTTCTCTCCAAAAAGTGTAATTCTTATTCAAAGGTTTGAATTAGGGTTACAATCTGTATTTTTTCTGTTGTACTTTGTTGATGATATTGCATGCTTGTCACTGATGAGGTAGGGATTTAGTTTATATGAAGTCTGTATATGTTTTTCCTTCCAACTCTATTTGTAAGGAGTTTGTCAATAAGATAATTACGGTAACTTTGTCATTTCTTGTTTGAAACTTTAAATATGATGTCTCTGTGTAATACTTGGTTATACAATGAAGTGTTTTTTCAATAAGGGGTAACTCTTTTCCTAGGTGCTGTGGTGTGATCTAATGGTATATATTTATGTATTTATAATATTGTATACATAGTTAATCTTTGTGCTGCTAAGACAACTCTAACCCATGAATTCATGAACTCCTTAAGTCCTCTGAGATGTCCTACCTGGTACAAAGATTTTACACCTGATAAGGGTTTCATTTGGGATACCAAAGGTTTGCTCACATTTGAGATATAGTTGAGCTGTTTTTGTTGTTTTTTTAATCTGTTGTCATTTTACCTGGGTTTGAGGCCATGTACCTGTCCTGTTCTTGTGTATAATAGTAAGTGGAGGTGCTTGGTTGCTAATTTTTCATTGGCCAAGGCATTTAACTCCTGTAAATTGTGTAGCTCTTCCTGCTCCCTGTTGGTTAGTGTAAAGTAGGTGCAGGATTAGTCTACGAGGAGAAGGAGGCTGTAGTTCGAGTCCACAGAGACTTTGCACAAGCTATGCCCAGGGCGTGGAGTCTCAGGTAGACCCTGGTCTTCACCATTGATCCCGCAAGGGGATGTGGGCTTCGCTGCAGGGAATACCCATGTTGCGACCCCCAGGAAAGCTGTCCACTAGTGGATGGAGGTAGAAAATAGTATGGTCAGACGCAGTTCCAAGGTTGGGTCAGGCAGCAAAAATCAGAGTCAGAGTACAAGCCAAAGGTCAGGGCGGCAAACAAGCAGAGTCCAAAAACGAGCCAGTCAGAAACCAGAACAAGCAGAAAATGGATGAAATTCAAGAGCCACAAAACCAACAGATAATTTCTATATTCTTAGAATATAGATTGATTGCCTTAAAAAGGCACTTTGGCGGGAAAGCCACACACTGGAAATGATGCAATCATGGTGAGACCGCGGCACGTTACTGCAAAGGTGCATTTTTGTGACAGTGACAAAGTGCAGCCGCGACTTTTCTTAACCACGACGTAAGCGTGATGGTGTCTTTTCGCAAGTGCAACAGAACCACACGCAAATGCTGGTAAGTGCCTTTCCTGACTGTTAGCCATCACAATTTGGCTTTTGCAAAGTCACTCAGAATCTTACATTTTCCCATTTTTCCCCATCAACTTCAACTGAATCTTTACTAGCTGTCTAATATATCAGCTATCATTGTTATTTAAAGTTATGGCTTATGTGTCTATAAACATGCCCATAATATTTTTCAAGGTTTGTCTTATATTACCTACCTAGCTTTCGTTTGTTCTTTCTTATTTTGAGCATGCTCTAAATTTGTAATAGTTCCTTAGTTGAAAGTAGTTTCACCAATAATGGTATATCTGTCTCCCTAATAATTGTACAATGCGTCACTACATCATCTGCGTTTCTGTTAACAACTTTCAAAAAATTGATTTACTACATTGCCTGCTTTTATCAGTTTGCATTATAATTTCTTGGTTTAATTCCTCCATTTCAACCTAAAAGTTATATTTTATTTATATGTAATGTTGTAATATTACCATTTTCAGAGTTCCTAATCCAAGAGAATATTTCCAATTTTAAATTATGTGAGTAAGGATATATGTAATGATAAAGCATTTTGTTAAAATTTCAGAATATGTCCTAATGTATTGGCTACAAATGACTCCAGTTTTAAAAAACTGATAAAACTCTATGGGCCTCATTGTCAAAAGTACAAATAGTCACATAGAGGTATGAATTCACATCTACAAACCCCAAAATCAGAAAAGTTGGCACGTTGTGTAAATAGTAAATAAAAACAGA
>WMED01001647.1:0-26713 GCA_019650415.1 Pipa parva
ATCGCTTTTATAATGCTCCAATAAAGAAAGAATTTTACCTATTTGGTGTGCCGGAGTCTACATGTACCTAATAAAGTGGCCGGTGAGTGTAGTTTAATGGTATTAAAAATCCACGGCAATCCAGAAGGGTGTTAGGTGACCCCTAGCAAAGTATCATATGACTCCAAAATGGGCCTCAACCCCCAGATTTTAAACCACTGCTTTAAAGCTTATGTGACACATGAGCTATATTCTGCTATTGTTATATTGCTAAGCTCTCAGAAAAAAGCCCAAAACATTGTGTTACATTGAAAGCCTAGCAATGTTAGCGCTGTAACAATGGTAGGGCATAGTTATGTGTCACACTCACTTAAAATGACTGGGCTAAAACAGTTTATCAGATATACAACATAAAAACTATGTGTTGTGTCTCGTTAAATATTAATGCAATTTACTACATTTTAATGCACTTCAGTAGTTGTAACTATGTAACACATAGAGTTAAAACTGTAAAATAAGCTGGTGTATAATAGAATTGCAGCTAAGAGCGTACATAGGTCTGTGCAATTTCAATGTAACGCTATTAAGATTATTCCAAGTTCCAGTTACTGGATGATTTGCATGAACGTTTCTCACATTCCACTTCCAGCAACTGTGGCAATGGCTAATGCAGATGTGACATATGCTATAGAAGCTAATGATGAGTGTTTTTAGTAGGATCTTGTTTTTATAAAAGTCACCAGTGTAAACAAGCCCAAATTCTGACCACTCCTTTCAAGAGCTGTTTCTCTAGAACAGGGGTCAGCAACCTATGGCTCTTGAGCCAGATGAGGCTCTTTTGATGGTCACATCTGGCTCTTTGACTGTAACGAGCAGTGCTCACATGCAAGCATCACTCATTACAGCCTGCCGGCAATAGCCGTAGAGAGACAAAGCTATCTCCCCGCGCTTCCAGTTCACCTGTGTGACGTCAGCGGCTCCAGATTCTAAAGGGCTGAAAGAGCCGCACATATATGGCTCTCTCAGCCCAAAAGGTTGCCGACCCCTGTTCTTGAACATATATAACCTAAAAAATTGCTAGTCTTAAAGTGTACCTGTCACCTCAAATGCTAATTTAGGTTGTACTAATGAAATAAATGTTTTTGTAAATATATATATGTATTAAAAAATGTACCTTTATACAGCATTTCTCTCTCAAATCTTTCCTGTAAACCTGACTTTTCTTTCCTGAATTGGGTTGGGCGGGGCTAAATGATGAATGACATTATAGCTCTTCCAATCAGATCCCTTAAATCATGATATATCAGGGATATGATTGGAGGAGTTATGATGTCAATCATCATTTACCCCTGCCCACCCAACTCAGGAAAGAAAAGTCAGGCTGACTGAGAAGATGACAGAGAGAAACGCTGTATAAAGGTACATTTTTTAAAATACACATATATATTTACAAAACATTTATTTCTTTAGTAGAACCTAAATTAGTATTAGTGTTTTGAGGTGACAGAAGCAATTTAAATGGTTTTGCAATTCAGTTTGTAACCCAGTGGTTCTCAAGTTTCCTAATGCCGCAACCTCCATGATGTCTAAACCTTCCTTTTACTGCGACCCTCTCGATATGTCAATCTTCCTAATTGCCGCGACCCCTGCGATGTCTCATCCTTCCTAATTGCTGCGACACCCACAATGTCATCTTGCCGGGTACTTGTATGTGGGTGTTTTCCCATGATCTTAGGTGACCCCTGTGAAAGGGTCGTTCAACCCCTAAAGGGGTCGCTACCCACAGGTTGAGAACTGTTGTTGTAAGCCTTTTTATATTTACATTAGTTTTGTTGGTGAAGGTATATCACTTGCATCTCCTATGCAGAGCTTCACCTCCTTGACTCCAGCTGAGTGAGTTTATTATTAAATTAAATCTCCCATTAAGGGCCCTATAAAGGTATTTTTCCGCAAGCTATCCTTCCAGGAGAAAAGCTGTAAACCTCCCTAGCCTTATTATATAGTTATATATATTCACCCTGAAGTGGATAGGGTGAACAACTTCAAGTTCTTAGGAGTCCACTTATCTGATACACTGACGTGGTCCACCAACTCCCTGAAGTCCCTAAAGAAAGCTCACAAGATTATACCTCTTCAGATGTTTCGAGCGAACATGTATGCACTCCCATTCTGGCCAACTTCTACAGATGCTCCATAGAGAGTATTCTGTCGTATTGCATTACTTCCTGGTTCGGCAACTGCAATATCTCCGACAGGAAATCTCTCCAAAGTGTGGTCACAATGGCTGAAAGAAGTGTAGGCATCCAACTAACTCCCTTCCATCGAGGACATTTACAACAGTAGATGCCTGTCCACAGCCCACAGCATTATCGCCGACACATACCATCCGAATCATGGTCTGTACTCACTTCTACCATCTGGCAGACGCTATAGAAGCATTAAGTGTCGCACTAACAGGTTAAGAAAAAGTTTCTTCCCTGACTCCATTATAAGACTGAATTTGAATCTCTCTACACTCGGTCACTAGCTCCCTCCGCTTCCCCTATCTCTCTCCCCCCTGCTGCCACTCTCTTCCACTCCCACCCCTACACTATGTCTGCCTGTAATTCTATAGTGCATGTATGTATTATGCATATTATTATATTTATTACATCACTGTATATTTATACTTATATTTATATATCCATACATTGAATTATTTATTTTTATTAATATCTGTAATATCCAAAATTGATTTCTGTACTATGGTCGCATCTTCAATCTCACTTGATATACTTTGTATTTCTAGTGCGATACATGAATCTGGAAACAGAAAAGCTCAAACAAGTGCACTCCAATAGTGTTTTATCTGATAGGAATTTATTGATAAAGTAGAGGCTCGCCACCTCTTTTATAAAAAACGTGATAGTGAGGGAAACGGAAATATTCTCCAAAAAAACACGTGAATTAAAAGTGATGCACACAGATTTAATAAGGTGAACTGCTCACCAGATGTTCAATTAAAATTCACTTATTGATCCCAACGCACATAGATAGATCTTCACTGGAAAACACTCAATGGAACTTCATTTCAGCATAACCTCATCAATATGGCCGTTCAGCATGAAAGAGATAGAAATGCCTCCATAATAATAATAAAATAAAAATAATAATAAATGTTATTACACTATGGAGGCATTTCTATCTCTCGGCCATATTGATGAGGTTATGCAAAGTTGATTGAATGTTTATGTTTGTATATTTCTTTTTGTAAATTGTAAACACACAGGAATATAAATTTGCTTCCCTCTGAAGTATACATGCTGGAGAGCTGATATTGAACAAATACAGATATTATTCATTGTCAGCCTTGTTTTAAAGAACTGTAATTCATACACTTTTACCAAATTATCTCTTTCCATCCAGACATATGTAGAATGTACATGCTGGGGTGTTGACTGAATTTTATTTAAATAATTAATCTATTTCTGGCACAAGCGGCCAACAACCTATCAACTTGCCCTGCAGCATTGTGGCCTTTGGTGTGTTTGTCTTTTAAGTTTAGAAAGCTAAACCCTAATCCTAGCCAGACCTTTCAGTTTATAAAATATGTATGATACTGTACGTGGGTGTCTTTTGCTGAAGATTACAATAGTTTTATTTAATTGGTCTTAAATCAGTAAAAAATATGCCTGCTTAACACTTGATATAAGTGGTGAGAATATTGCGTGATATTGCTTTGCTTTTAATAGGCGGCATGTTTTTGTTGGTACAGTGCACCATCTGAAATGAATGGACAGAATGTGAAAGATCAGCCTCCTGAGGAAGCTATGGAGGATGCAGATTTTAGCGCACAGTCCACCATTCCGGTTGCTTCCCCTCATTTCCCAGAAGAAAGTAATTCTACACAAACCCCGGGAAAAAGTTCTGGCAAATCAAAACTGAAGATTGATATAAAGAAGGAGCTGGAGAAAAGGCAAGGAGGAAAACAGCTACTAAATCTTGTTGTTATAGGTAATGCATATTATATTTTCTACTCCACAATAACATGAAATCAATTTCCTGTTACTCTTATTCACTGAACAAAGCTTTATTTGTATATCTCAATGTATCTCTATGCGGCATGAGTTTATATGTGCACTAAATAAGCTAGTGTGCTTTCCAGCACGTTGAACAGACCAGAATAGTGATATAATTGCACAGAGTTATAGAAATGAATGGGAATACCTCGGCAAATTGTCTCTTAAACACTTGATTAATACCCTAATCATTCATCAATTTACAACAAATGGATGCAAAGTAGCCCATAAATATGTGATCTGTGTAATATTGCAAACTATCATCAATCACAGAAAATAACTGTCTCTAACATGCTGAATACTCAGCGCTGACAAAGTGCCTGTTTTTGGTGAATTCACACGTGTTTTGGATAGTTTATATTGGTTTGAATCGACAAGTCTATGGTTTGATGCAAACAAGTCATTATATTGACTTTATACCATTTGCCGTTCTGCAATGCATTTTTTGAAAGTATCTTTCCATAACTGAGGTCCTGCGTTCCTTTTATCAGTTTTGTTGCCCTTTTCTAAACCCTTACCAGCTCTAGTACAGATGGTTTTTATTCCCATAGAGCTGTTGTTTTGAGAATAACTTTTCACATTTCTTCCCTCTTATTTTTATTTTGGAACAATTCTCTCTCTTTGTGCATGGCTTCTTCGCTTTAGGTCATGTTGATGCAGGCAAAAGCACACTTATGGGACACCTGTTATATCTACTGGGACATGTGAACAAAAGAACTATGCACAAATATGAGCAGGAGTCCAAAAAGGCTGGGAAAGCCTCATTTGCATATGCTTGGGTGTTGGATGAGACTGGAGAAGAAAGACAAAGGTGTGTATTCCATTCATTTTACTTAAAGATTTCACACAAATACATTTTCAGGGTCCACTTATTATACTTTAAAACTGGAATGATGTAGGTCACATGATATGAACCTTTTTCTGCTCTAGCTTAATCTGGTATAGTAGTAAGCAGAGGCGGTTCTGGCTACATTAATGCCCCGGGGTCGACCAACACCATCAGCTGCAGGCGCTCGTGCACCCTCAAAGACATATAGCTAAAACTGTCCCTGGTAGTAAGCAACTCACAGCTGCAGTGGGAAGGCAAATTGAGTAACCATAGTTTGCAACCAGACAGGTATAACTGAGCCTCCATTCAAAATTACACAGACAGTGACATATGGAAATAAAGGAATTATAGTTTCATGTTGAACAATATAGAAGCAGTAGGTAGGGGGTGTATATTGTATCTGTGTACATAGTTATTTCCCATATGGGATTTGTGTGAAATGAGCTTCATGTTGCTTCTCTGTTAGGTCAGAAGACAAGTCTCCTATGTAACTATTATTTTATATTGTTGTTATTGCAGTGTTGTATGCTTGGATATTAAAAGTAGTTATTTACATTAGTGTCAGTAGGTGAGTGACAAATGGATGGTAAGACAGCAGTACAGACGTTTAGCTAACTGTCTAGTTTTATTTTATGAAAACTGGGTATAGAGAGCTTAATGTAATCGCACAAATCACCTTGAATTAAAGGTGATTAAGAAGAGAAACTCAACTCCGTGATTTGGAAATTTGGAATTATTTTGAAAATGTCTGAATTCTAATGAAATTTTCCCTGTATTTCAACTGTTTGCAGGGGAGTGACAATGGATGTGGGCATGACCAAGTTTGAAACTAAAGCTAAGATTATTACATTGATGGACGCTCCCGGGCACAGAGACTTTATCCCTAATATGATTACAGGAGCTGCCCAAGTAAGACTGCATTCACTACAGTATTTCTAATACTAGCCAAAATCATCATCAAGTTCATGTATACTGATCCACCTTGACTAAAAAGCGCAAATATAAAAAGTGCTTCACAAGTGGTTATATTGTCTTTTTCACCATTTAATCCTGACTATATTATAACACAGTGCCCCTAGGAAGAAAAGAAAAAACGAATATATTCCATAGAATCCAGGAATTTTATATTCTTTCTTCTTTCATCTCTTATTAAGCTGAGTTGATGGCTTCATAATCTATGTTGGCGGTACTAAAAAACTAAAAAAAAAAAAAAACTGTTAAAATACCTTATACAAAGCTGAATGATTACAGTCACAGCATGAGCTGTGCTGTAATTAGCCAGTGCCCGATGCTTCCTTCACTGTGCTGGTTGACTGACAGCCAACGCGAAGCTTCTCCTACCTTGTTTCACCTCAGGTGAAAAAGGGCTTAAACATCACCACATTCAGTGCGGGGGCCAATGAGAATGTCCCTGTAATGAGTGTGATGATGTATGAGGCCGGGGAAGGAGAATAAGGAGCTGCGCGCTGGCTTCTCAGTCAGCCAGCACTGTGAAGAATGATTGGCTGCCGGCTAATTACAGCACAGCTCATGCTGTGACTGTAATCAATCGACTCTATACAAGATACCGTAAGTGTTTTAACAGTTGTTTTTTATTTTTTTACTTTAGGTCCCCTTTAAGCACCTGTTTTCTCTTACGGTTGCAAGTTGCTGTGTTGTAGAACCCTATTCAACCACAGCTAAATAGTTAAAATTGTGTCTGGTCATCTTATTCCTATGCTGGTTGTGAGAGAAGAGGGTATTGCCTGTTTACACTGATACTAAACGATAACATAAATAAGATTCATACACCATAGCCATCAGGTACCTTTTGAAGGAAAGGAGTCCTCAAAATGTTGTGCATGTAACATTAAAATTTGTTCACATTAAAAATGGCTGTTGTGCAATATCCTGTTTATATTGTTGTTTGGGTTTTACCCTTTTACTTATAAACAAAAGACAGTGGACGCCCATTTCTAATTAAGGGTGGGAAAAGTTATTTTTTTGATTTTGCCTGGCTATCTTGGTAGCGATTCTTCCTGCCAAGGTTCACTGTCCATATCATTTTACTTATATGCTGACTCCTTGAAAAGCTGTTGTTTATGAGAAAGCACTTTTACGCTGTGTTTAACTGTGTTTAGTTAAGGAGCATAATCGGTGGTAAGGTTCTCAAATGCTGTCAGAAATGTTACTAAAACACTTTGAGACATTCTTGGTATAAAAAATAAGCAGACTACTTCATTGTAACAACCCAGTAGGACAATATATTCAGTACTGTTTTTTGTTAATTCAGATCTTATTTTTGTAGGCAGATGTGGCAATTTTAGCGGTTGATGCTAGCCGTGGAGAATTTGAAGCAGGATTTGAAGCTGGCGGACAGACGCGAGAGCATGCATTGTTGGTCCGGTCTCTTGGAGTTACGCAGTTAGCAGTAGCAGTAAATAAAATGGATCAGGTATTAATGGCTTTTTAAATATACCTTTCATGGGATGTGAACATATCATTCCTTATCAGTGGTGAAAGGATAAACAAATAAATGTGTAAATGGACATTCTTGAAGGCTTATCTGTGGGCTTCAGCTTCCCAGGATGAGAAAAACCTTGTCTTTTCACAGCACATAACCCAATTTAGAAGCAAATAAGCAAACCTTTCAATTTATTTTAATGTTTTGTGATTTAACACTCTGAAATGCGGAGAAATACATGTGTCCAAGTTTCGACTTTTAGCTTTCATTGTTTTGCTGATAATAAATGTTGTGAGGAGAATATTGGATTAAATAAAGAAATGAAATGTAGAACCATTTTCTGTGGTGGTTTCTAAGTTTTGGAACTTGCTGTATACCCATTCCTGACAAATAAACCATTTACTAGAGACACTATCTCCAATAATGGGCAGTCATGGCCATTCAAGGAATAATGCTACTGAGATTTCAAGTTTATGTCAGGCGCTTTGTATATAGCTGTAGTCTTATACGACATGAGCGTCTACATTTTAATTTCTTAATAATCATACATAGAATACATATTGATGTTCTGCAACCATAAATGGAAAATTCTACCAATAGAAACATGTATAGATTCATGGGGCAAGATGTCACACTACTGAGTTTTGTGGGAGTTAGTAGTACTGCTAGCATGAAAGTGCGTTACATCATTCCCTATGTAAATTTCACTCACACATTCACATTACTCTATAGAACACCCATGGTCTGACACAGCGGGGACGAACATTTTGCCAGCGCTGATGAGTGATGTCATCGCGTCTGTGTCGGGGGGAGGAGCACACCTGCATCAGGGAAGGAGAGCTCCCCAGTGAGCGAGCACGCGCTTCTTCAGTGTACGTCATGGATCCGGCCTGAAAACTGTCGGGTCCGCTGCCTGCACTGAAGGCAGCGGTGGCGATGGCGCGCATGCCAACAGCGAGGGCTCTGCGTGCCCTAGGTTCGCCATCCCTGGTCTGGCAGATATTCAGCATGCTGTAACTTTTGTCATTCCAACACTCTCATCCTTATTCATTCCTATGGAGCCACAAAGGAATAATAAGAAATTAGTATCTTTATTCTCTTACTCAAATTCAGTTTGACATTCTGAAATCACACGCTAATAATCTCATGTCAATTGGAGACAAATTGAATGAGTTGCATGATGAGACTCGTTTGGCCCCTGGAGTCGGTGACTCACAATCAGGACAAACTTAAACTCGGAAAACTTTGTTTTCGTTTTTCCGAATTTAATAATTGGGTGAACACCTGAAAGTTTCTCTCGGTAATTATCGCGAGATTTGTTTCGATCAATACTTACCGAGAGAAACTTTTTCCATTGAATATATCCATGGAAAGGGTAGCCATACTATCCATTAGTGAATTATAGCTATTTTTCCAAATATTCAGCGGGAAAAGTTTCTCTCGGTAAGTATCAATCGCAACAAATCTCTCAATACTTCTGGGAGTTTTCCCGATTAAACTCGGGAAAGCCAAAACAGGCTTTTCCGAGTTTAATAAATTCACTAAGATGCGAATTCACTGTCGAATTCACAAAGAGCAGATTCCCATAGCAAATCCGCTACAATTTCCCCATTGTAAAGTCGCAACAATTTCCAATTTTCCCATAATAAAGTCGTGACTGCGACAATATTCTTATTATAAAGATGCAACAGTAGCAGCTTATTGCGACTGTCTTTATCTTGCGAATTCGCACCTATATGCAACAATTCGGACTTTAGTGAATAAGCCCCTTAGTGTGAAACAGGTCTTCATTTCTGCAGTTATGCATTCTGGTCCTGTAATGTCAGATTGTTGTGTCTGTTGCTGTGAAAATCTGAAGAAATGTAGTCGTATGTCTTGTGTATAAATAATTTTATGTAAAAGCACAGCTGTATATTATATGATAGCGCTGAAGAGTTGACTATGAGGAAAGGCTGAGGTCCAGGTGAAAAAAGTTTATGAAATACGGCTGTAGACTTTATGACAAGTGACAATATGACAAACTGGAAATGGAAATTGCCCTGCACTGCCCCGGATGCTATGACAAGTGACAATATGACAAACTGGAAATGGAAATTGCCCTGCACTGCCCCGGATGCTATGACAAGTGACAATATGACAAACTGGAAATGGAAATTGCCCTGCACTGCCCCGGATGCTATGACAAGTGACAATATGGCAAACTGGAAATGGAAATTGCCCTGCCCCCGATGCTATATCATTTCCAGGGAAATTGCCCATTCCATCATTTAAATACTAGGAAGGTCATGTGACCATGATCGGTGTCGCTATATAAAAAACAGAGTCCTCCTACCGAATACTCTATGTAACTACCAAGGGCATAATTTTGGGTGTTACTGCATTCTGTGTGTTTGGATAACTGACTACACCAACATTAATGGACAATGCAAAAATGATTTAAAAAACTATAATTTCTAAAATGCTGAAACCAATTCATTTTGCATCGAAGCTTGACTAATATATATTTCTCAGTTGTCATTGTGTCGGACAAGTGAAAATAACAAGTTTGTGTTCTTATACCCCCTTTTCCTTTTACACAGGTCAACTGGCAACAAGACAGATTTGGTGAAGTTACTTCTAAACTCGGGCACTTTTTGAAACAAGCTGGATTTAAGGTAATGTGATCCTGTCATGTGATAGAATATAAAAGAGATTCTGTTTATCACAAACAATTGCTTGAGAAAGCTTGTTAAATATTTTCCTTCCATTCCAGCCACAAACCAAATAAATATATGTATGCACCTTCCCTGGTGCTAAGTTTTACTAATCACTCACTGTATTATTCAACAAAACTGACAATGTGCTTTAAAAACTGCAATAAAAAAATATTTTACACAATGTGTACAGGCGGTAGGACTTATAAGTCATTTTCTAATAATCTTATTTACCAGATAATTATTAGAAAATGTAATTATCCAATACATATTTTATCTGCATAAGACATGGTTATCTGTTAAATACACAGATTAGATCAGCGGTTCTCAACCATGGGCATCGAATGACGGTTTGCCAGGGGTTGACTAAGACCATCGGAATCGAATTTTCAAGCAGTGGATTCCCATAGCAAATCCGCAACCACGACAATTTTAAAGTCATGACCATGACAATATTCCCATAATGAAGCCGCGAGTGCAACAGTAGTAGTCTACTGTAACCGAAAACTTGTTTATTGGGGTCACCAAATCACACACCTTATACTAAAAAGGGTCGCGGCAATAAAAAGGTTGCGAACCACTGGATTAGAACATCACATTAGATACAGTTTTGAAATGTAATATAGATCGATTTAGATACATAGCTGCAATACAATGTACAATACAAGGTCACCTAGTAAGGATAATATAGGATAATAATAAGAATAATATAGTTAGTTTTATGTAGTTGTTTTGTTTCAAAGGAATGAAATTGAACTCTTAGCTCTATGGATGATGTATTTTACCTTTACTTTAGCCTTAATGATAAATGTATCAACAAATGCCAAAATAGTGTCAAGATTACCCAATCACAGCCATTGAAAGTTAGAACTGTTAACTTCACTAGACTGGTAAATGTGAACTGCAGATGCAGTAATTCTCTGGTATAAAAGTTAAACCTCTTAATGCACTTATTCTCCTTATAAGATCAATTTTAAAGAAAAAAGAAAAATAATATTTACTTTTAAGCTAGTTACTGTTGTTTCTGGGGCTTTGTAGAAAATGAAAATTGCCATGAGCATTGTGTTTCTTTCTCACACAGGAAAGTGATGTTTACTACATTCCCACCAGTGGTCTCAGTGGGGAAAATCTGGTTAAAAGGAGTCAAATAATCGAGCTCATAAGCTGGTATAAGGGACCATGCCTGTTAGACCAAATTGGTAAGAGATCAGCTATTTTGAATGACACTTGACTACTGCTCACTTATGCTGTTGAAGTGTATGTCACCTCAAAACTATAGTACTACTTTAGGTTGTTCTAATGAAATAAACAGTATATGTAAATATACGTATATGTATTAAATAATGTAGCTTTATACTGTGTTTCTCTCTGTCATTTTCCCTGTCAGCCCGACTTTTCTTTCCCGAGTGTCAGGTGGGCAGGGCTAAATGATGATTGACATTATAGCTCCTCCAATCAGATTCCTGCTAGACCGTGATTTAGAATCAGTGTACTTGATCCTCTGGGAAAAGCTGCATGCAGACTAAGAAGCTTGTGTTCATGTTTTAAATGATTATGACACACAAACTATTTATACCTGATTTCTAACTTCTAGCTTCTTTATGTAGACTCCTCTTATCAAACATTTATTTGCAGTTTGACTGCTTTCTTCAATTTTAAAAACAAACAAAGAAAGTTCAAAGCATTGAAAAACAAGCCAAAATGCTGCGTTTCACCTGATACAGTCTTGTACATCCGCTGACATGTTTTATTTACTTTACTATTGTTCATTTTCTAAATTCTTACACGGGTAGATTTACTTGAATACTACTGGAGTTATTTGAAATTACACTAGCTAGGAAAATAGGTTCCTCATTTATAATATCATTATATAATGGACATTTCCCATCAACTTTCTGTTACATTGCTAAATGATTTGATTGATTTGATAAAAAAAAAAAAAATTGAAGCGATTGTCAGTTTGCCTCTTACCTGGTGTCAAAATGGCATTCCAACTCTACTACTGTTAATTCATTTCCTGTATTCAAACAGCACAGTGACTTACATGTAGTTATTGTCATCGGTGACTGCCCCAGTAGATTTGCTAATGAAACATGTGCACATGACGAAGGGAGGCTGCTGTCCCCGAAACGTTGTTTTTGTTTTCTTTATATATATGCAGTAGTTAAGTAAATTATGGTTATATACCACTGATTCTGTGTGCGATTCTCTATATTTTTTTCTTTTGGATTACATGTACACATACATTATTTTTAGAAATCCACATAAAGCCAGAGGGGATGAAATGGAATGGACAACCCCATTAGTTAAAACTGGCATATTCCAGCACCTGTACGACAGAACATGGGACAGGATATTTGGACTGATGCTCCTGTGTAGAAACATTCATGCTTTCTAAGTTAAAAAGAGAAAAAAAACCTTCTTTCATTTGCTGTTTTCAGATTCCTTTAAAGCACCCCAACGCTCTGTAGACAAACCTTTCCGGTTATGTGCGTCAGATGTTTTTAAAGGTGAGTCTCAAAATTTTAACCAAATACATTTGTAAATATGTTACTTTTAGACTCATGCCTACATAGGTGCTCTTGTACGTGTGTGTGTGTGTGTGGGTGGGGGGGGGTGGCTTTAGTAGGTTTTAATATTCTTAAAACTGCAGAGTAGGATTGCTTGAATGGTAAAAAACACACCTTGAACAGCTGCTAAGTGAGTTGGTTCATTATTAGAAGGGGTATGAACAGGGCCGGCTCTCCCACTAGGCCATATAGGCAGTTGCTAGGGGCGCCAGGTGTCCAGGGGGGCGCCCATAGCATCTGCCTAGTGACAGCGGTGTTGGAGGTGAGTGCGGGGCGGGGTGGGGGATATGTCGCAGGGCAGAGTGTTGTCGTGGGACGGGGGGCGCTAGGTGGGGGGTTGCCTAGGGCGCCGATAGGACCAGAGCCGCTTCTGGGTATGAGTGCTAGGACTGATATTTGTGAATGAAACTGTAGACAGCTGAAAATGTTCAGGGCAGAGAGGAGAATATATTAAAGCACTTTGGTGAAGCACAGAATCTCCATTTACAGAAAATAAATTAAGTCTTTCATACGGTCAAACATGTATGAGGTTCTGTGATATCTCTTTAAGAAATCTGGATATTGCCAGGGCATTTAAAAGTGCCGCATCTGACAGAAACCAATTCTTCAAAGGTCATATGGATAGTTAACAATGGACTGTCTGAGGTGGTGAGCAATAATTTCAGACATAAATTCCACTGAAAACCATGTGATGAGATCTGAAAATGGCAGTTGGGGAAAAGAACCCAGCAGCTTTAGCAGAACTGCAGCAGTTTGCAGAGATAAAAGAGTGGAGCACCCTGTTAGGAAATAGAAGTGCAGAAAGTTCTTTTCTGTGCATAGGAAGTGGTTAACTGCAGTTATCTCGAACAAAGACGGCACAACCAAACATGAAGGGGCTAACTGACTAAAGGATGGATTCACCTGTCGAATTCACCTTTCTACAGTTCGAGTTGCATCTCCGAAATAGTCGTAAATTCACTTCTTGTTATTGACTAAGTGGCAAATAGTCTGGTTGAACAAGTAGGCAGTGACGATTTATGTTGGATGCGTTGTGTGGTGCAGTCAGTTGGATAGACATAGAATGCAAAGCCCTGTCATGAGCCCCCAATTCATTACTCTGATGTGGTGCAGTCAAATGGGTAAATTCGGAACAGTACACCTAGTCGCATTTGTTACTTCTACAGAATTCAGAGATTTATGCAGCTATTTGGTCTTTCATCAATAAGGCCCTGAGTCATTGCTGTTTCAGATCAATTCTTTATGTTTATAGGTTAAACCATCAGACATGTATAAAATCTAGGAACTGCATGGTGGATGATAAATGACTTCAGCCATGCAGAGGTGTGGAGAATCTATTGTATTCTGCCATATGTATCTAAGCCATTTAATCAGCCTGTCATTTTGAGGAAATGACAGATATTTGCTTCTAAATGAATGGAAGAAAAAACATACATGCAGGTAGAGGTTCTGCTGTTGGGTTTGAATATAATCCAGTATTTCTTTATTGTTAATATATTTGACCGTAATGTTTGATTTAATTGATAGAGCATACATTTCTAGAAAGTTTTGCTTCAGTCCGTAATCAATGTACTCCTAAAGGAGCCAGAGTACACTAAAGTATGTGCAGTGCCTTTTTAAACTGTATAATAGTACGGAGTTGTGGAGCTGAGACCTTTATAGGCATGGATGACCAGTCTCCCGGGGTGTCTGTACCCTTGGGGCATGTTCAGCAGTATTGCTGCATAAAAGTGAAAAGTTATAGCCCAAATAATTTTTAGGATTTAGTTCTTCTATAAATATTTACATAAAAGGCGAATGAGCACTGTAACATACAACAGCAGGCGAACGAGCACTGTAACACACAACAGCAGGCGAACGAGCACTGTAACACACAACAGCAGGGTAACGAGCACTGTAACACACAACAGCAGGCGAACTAGCACTGTAACACACAACAGCAGGCGAACGAGCACTGTAACACACAACAGCAGACGAACGAGCACTGTAACGTACAACAGCAGACGAACGAGCACTGTAACGTACAACAGCAGGCGAACGAGCACTGTAACACACAACAGCAGTTAAGCTCCAATCAGTGACTGGGATCTTTAGCCTAGTAGAAGATAGTAGTTTATAAATGTAACTTGCTGGCTGCCAAGCAATACTGGCACTGCATTCTGTAATGATCTTTAAATAAAATCTCTATTGTGGGAAGATATTTAAATATAAAGTAATATGAATTCAGGAAAGCTTTGTGGTAAAACTAGCTTTACTGTATTTTAGTCCTGCGTCCTATGATCCAGTATTAAGCCCCACTGACTTAACTTGCTACTGAAGACAAGTATCCACACAAAGCTGTAGTCCCAGCAGAGCAAATTAAAGACATTGGCTCATCAGCTGTCTGATTGGTCAGTTAAAATGGAATTCCCACCATTACTAACCAATCGGGGAGCTCCACCATCACAGATTTTTGGACATATGAACTCCCAAAGAAAGTTACTGGAATTTAGGATATGGATTTTTATGTAGGAGAATTTGTGTTTCTCCAGCAGTTTATTTTTGCAGCACAGTGTAGTCACCTCTGCCCCATCACTATCCTGCTAATGGTGCATTTAACAGCATGATCAGAAAGATGTATCTGTATTTTTCAGTTTACCACAGGCACATTTATCATGGGAATAAATGTAGGCATTAATCACAGGTATCAGCTGGTTATACTTTTCCAATCCTTGAATTAAATGAGTTTGGGAATGCATGACCATCTGATATCGGTACATCATTACATGCACTTTGACTATGACGATTTTAGCCTGTGGTAAACTGGAAAATGGATATAAACCTTCTGCTGTAGTATCTAAGGGGGGAATTCACCATAGTGCGAAGTGAAGTCCGGATCCTTCGCCTCACTTTGCACAGACTGTTATGCGCTCGCTGATGTCCGCGTGCAGGACATCAGCAAGCGCATAACAGTCTGTGCAAAGTGAGGCAAAGGATCCGGACCTCACTTCGCACTATGGTGAATTCCTCCCTAAATGCGCTAACACAGGAGGTGGGGTTACCGTGCAACTACACTTTACAGCAGTATGGTGGCTCATTGATTAGCACTGCTGGCTTGCAGCGCTGGGTTCTGAGTTCAGTGCCACCCTGGATTTCATCTGCATGGAGTTTGTATGTTCTCCCCGCACCTGCGTGGGTTTCCTCCCACAATCCAAATACATACATCTGTGTATAGGGAAACTAGATTGCAAGTTCCACAGGGCAGGGGCTGATGAATCTCTGTAAAGTGCTGTGTAATATATCAGCGCTATATAAATGAATACAAATACAAAAAATACCATATTTTCTGGACAATAAGATGCACTTTAAACACATTTACACTGAATACATTTTTTTTCTTGTCCTTTTTGGTGCAGGTCATCTTATGGTTCAAAAGTAAACTAATGGACCCATAATTTTATTAAGTACTATTTGCCTTTGTCTAGTTCATTGCTTTATTGTTAACCACTCTACTGTATTTTAATGTTTCCATACTTTGGAACAAAACAAAAGAAAAAAAAATGTATATTGCTTGTGCAAAAGCAAATTGTAGGTCACTTGCATGCACGTAGGTTTTGTTGCCTGATTCTGGAAATGCGTGCTTGGTATATACTATACTTCTAGAATGGTATGGAGCCTAGTTTCCTAATCAGTGATTTGTATACTCATGGGGGTACAGTGAGTTAGTATGTACACAGAACATTTCCAGATTATTAAATGTGACTGCGTTCTGTACAATTACCCATAGGCTTTAAATAGACATAATCAGGGGTACGTTGTGGTTCAATTCATGGTATGGGGGGTACTTGGATTTAAAATGTGTTGCTAAAGGTTAAGAAACATTGGTTTATAATAATATTTAAAGCAAAATATTTCTTGGTCATTAACGGGTACATAAATGTAGTGCATGTACTTGTAAGAATAGTTTGGTGAATATCTATACCAAGAAAACATGAGACTGTATAGTCAGTCTGTTGTTTCCTAGGAAAGTAATCACAATTAAACAGTCTTCAGTGGCACGGAGAGGTTCACGGCTGTTTGATGACACTTCTTGTGGCCAATGCATTGATCAAACAGCCAACATGTGCCGCCATTCTTAGACCAGTTCTAATTATCAGTATGTGGGGAAACAAATCCTAATTCAGTTGAAGAGTCATAGTACTAATTCGTTTGGACAGTTGCATGGCTTACAAACTCTCTACCAATGTGTCTGAAAGATTAAAGGCATTTAATTTAACGAATTAACTGGAAATTGCAGCATTTCGGTTAAATCCAAATCAAAGGCCCAGGAAAGTGCTGTTTATAAACTATCCGGGCCATACGCCAGCCCATTTAGCTGGTTGATGTACTGCCTTTGCTCTCTATTTTCCATTTTACAACAGTACAGTCCACCCAAATATGGGAAAATTGTACTTTATACAGTGTATTCATGTATGTACACGTGCCTTCAGAGAAATCATTTGAATCACAGTTCCTTAACAAATTGCTTTTCGCAGATCAAGGATCTGGCTTTTGCGTGACTGGAAAAATAGAGGCTGGATATGTCCAAACTGGCGACCGGTTGCTTGCCATGCCTCCCAATGAAACATGCACCGTAAAAGGTACATTTGCTCACACAGATGTTATCTGCTCTCGAAGGATATCCTTTCTCATTCTTAATACAGCTGTGTGTTTTGGTCTAACTGTAACCTCTGAAAGTCCTGTCTTTGCCTGAAACTTTGATATTCTGTCAAACTGATACTGACTGTTGAATAACTAATCAAAAAATGAAACGGATTTCTTCACAGGTGAATGTTTGCATCAATAGGTGAATCCATTCACAAGCAAAGTGTGCGAACCAGTTTGCTTGTTGCACTGAGATTTCAGGCAGCTTCTGTGCATTGCTGTGTTTTCTCACGGGACCGGATGAATCCAGCGTTCTTCTATTACTCATCTTTGTTTATGCATTATCCCCCTAGTAAAAGTGCAGTCTCACATAATCTGATGTGAATTTACATTGCGGATTGATAACTTAAGAAAAAGACATCCGCATCTCAAAATTAGAGACGTTATTTTTCATTTTTTATAAAATATATTTTTGTCAAATATAAATCGTTTTCCTGAAAAAACAGAATGTCTGTATATTTTTTATAAATATAGAGAAATCAATTTATAGTGTTTATTCATGGAAGGGAAAAAATGTGAAATGTTTCAATTCATACAATGACTCCCAATAGCTTTTGCCAATAATTTGCTTAGAAAAAAACACTCACCCTTGCACTTACCCTTTATTTATGCTCTCTAGTTTAAAACAAATATTAAAGAATCCATGGATTGTTACTATTAATATTCATTATTTTAGGAGTCATTTTTAAGTGAGCAGACAATTAGTTAGATTTCCATAGCCACATCTAATATGGAAATCCTTAAATGTGTTCATGTAGTTTCAGTTGTTCCAAAAAAATATTTCTTCCCTTTTCGCTGTGAAGGACTAGGATAAATAAATAATAATAAATCCGCAATCCTCACCCTTGTTTGAATGAAGATAGACAGTTTTCTTAAATTTACTTAACTTAAGGGCAATGGCACCCTGGGCAATTTGTTGGTTTTGTGTTTTTTCCATAATTACAAAACATCCACAATTGCCCCTAGCTTCCTAGCGAGGTGCCAACAGCAAAGAAACATAGTAAAAGGTTTTAATGATAATTACCTTTTCCCAAACCGTGCAAAGACCAAATAAGAATGTGCTATTATCCTTAGGGTGAGGATATGTTAGTGTTATATAGCACTGCGCCTTTTTCCTTTCGTATAGTATAGCCCTCTGACCTGACACTGATGTGTAAGCCTCTGTGATAGACTCAGTGAGGATTACACATGTGCAGAGAGGTCCTGTGTCCAACACACCACATTGATGAACATTGATGAGTGGGATCCTGAACTGTATAGAATTTATAAAACTAATGTATTTTAATAAATCTCATGTGTTATTTTCACCTACAATCCAGAAACGCAATAAACCCTCAATCATTCCCTTCCAAGCCACCTACTTGATTATTAATGTTTCTTCTGCATGCCTAATTTTACAAGTACATAGCAATTCAGCTCAACGCTTTGCTGAGAAAGGTAGCGATTAAGGCAACAGAGAATTTGTGAAAACAGTCACTGATATTCACAGTTGTGACATTCCACAACCAATTTAACACTACGGGGGTTATTCACTAAAGTCCAAATTGTTTCGTATAGGTGCAAATTCGCCAGATAAAGACAGTCGCAATAGTCTGCTACTGTCGCAATCATGTCTTTATAATGAGAATATTGTTGCAGTTGCGACTTTATTATGGGAAAATTGTCGCAACTTTAGAATGGGGAAATTGTAGTGGATTTACTATGGGAATTTGACAGTCGAATTTTCACCGTAGAGAATAACCCCCTATGTGAGATAATGTGTTAGGGTTCATTAACATTAATGAGGATCTAACATGGTGGCCATGAGATGCCAGCACCAGCAGTTATATCAAATAGCACTACAGCCCAATGTACTGATTGGTTGCTTGCTAATGTAGTGCTTTAGGCTGGCAGGCTTTCAGCATATCAGTTATGGTTAGAGTATATTAGTTCTTTAGCTGCTAAGCATTGTGCAATGTACAATGGGATTCAGGGGCAACCAAACTGCTGAGAAATGTATCTGAAAACACGATCACAGGGCAATGTGAATTATAACTGTTGGGCTAGTGTGCAATGGAAAAAATTAAAGATGAGCTTGCGAGATTTGTGTAATGTAGTTGGGTTGCATCTGGTAAAGCACCCTTTCTACACAGGGGTCTTGTCTTGTGTTGGTCTGCCAAGGATTTGTAATTATGTATGAGAATACTCGGGCGACATGCACAAATAATGCAATCTGTTCACGCATTAAAAATAAATTCTACTTAAGAAATAATTCTTCTACTCAGGGCTGCCAATTTGTGCTTAGTCATTGAAGAATAATACAAACCCCTTATGAGTTTGAGCTAAGGTTGATTAGCCACCGATGTCCATCTGTAACATAGCACTGCATCGTTCATATATTCAGTCCTTTTCTTTCTATCACATTCTATTATCTCAATGGTAGCTGCTAGCTGCAACCTATTTGGCTTATTTAACATTATGTTACAGTGGAATGAGATTCCATTTATGCGTGTGAGGAAATTCTCCATATTTGGTATATTTTAGATGTTTAGATGTTGGTGGTTTTTCTTTTTGTATGCACATATTTAGCGCCATCTGTTGGTTAATGCTTGTATATAGCCCCATTTTAAAGATTTCCTGTGCTCTAGTTTATCTTAACATCTCCTTCACATTTTTAACACCTAGCCACTGCATTTAACTGCAGTACTGTGGGAGGGAAAAGTATAATAATTCTTGTAATATAGCACATAGCTGAGCAGCATTGCAAGCCTCTCATAGATGGTCATGTGTGCTAAACTTATCCTAGGCCTTCAATGGGAGAACCATTTAGACCATTTGTAAGAAAACATTAAACTATAGCATTATTGCCCTGGGAGATGACATCCATTGCCAGGACAAGCTTGTACTTTAGAATATCAACCTCAAGCAATGTCTAAATAACTGTTCTATCTTTCTATTACTTTTCCTAAAAGGCCTTGTGGGCATTACTGTTTACCAAAATACAGTAACTTCTTCTCATTGTGCCTTGTTATGGTTGGCGTGATAACTCTTTTGGTCTCGCTGAGACTGGAATCCCTTTAATGCGCTCGCTGATGTCCGCGTGCAGGACATCAGCGAGCGCAGATCAGTCAGTCCAAAGTGAGGCGAACACTCCGCACCTCACTTCGGACTATCCTGAATTCCCCTCTTTAACTCTTACGTAAACACAAAAAAAAAACCGCCATTGCAGATGTGAAAAAAAATATCTGAGAACTTTGGAACTGTGGAATTTGTAAGCTACATTCCCTCTGCACCTTTAATGCCAAACTCAAGTCCTTCCTTATGGAGCACCAGCGCTGATTTTAATGTATACATTTTATTTTTTCCTTCGTTATTTATTCTTATTATATGTATTTATTGACCCAGCACATTTTTACAGCTCTTATTACCCTTCTATCTATGTATGTAAGTCTTCCTCCCATTTAGATTGTAAGCTCTACGGGGCAGGGACCTCCAACCTCTTATGTCAACCTCAACACGGCACTTAAAGTGAAGTATCCTTGTGATATTTTACTTGTGTAATGCACTTTTCCCATGTCTGTATTATATTTTTATTGCTGAATTGTACAGCGCTGCGTCAATTTGTGGCGCTTTATAAATAAAATTATACATAATGCTCCAATCATTCCCACCCGTTATATATTTGCCCTTTTCATCCACAGACAATTGCATTTTATAACATCCCTTTAATAAAGCATTGCCGAAACCCTTCCATTACAAAGTTCATCATTTACTGTTCTGATTAGAATGTTCAGAGCATTAACAGAGAGGGGCTGGTGTGAATGAAAGCATCTGCAGAGTCACGGGGCCAGACTTACAGGTTAAAAATGAAATCCAATATAGAAACACAACAGTAATAACTGAATTTAAAATATAATTTACATTGTATTGTATTGTAGGAGTTTTCCTTGGCTGATAAGGCATAGCGTTTCATTAACTACTCAGAAATCTGGTGACTTTTGACTACGACTGATCCAAAATGGCCATGAATTAATACAGTCCAGCCCTGTTGGGATGAAAATTAGGCCACTTTTTAACAACGTGAGAGATGCCTTTAGACTTTCCGCAAACTTAACTTTGTTATTGCTGTGGCATATTACTCAGACAAAAGAACAAAATGGAATAGGTACCTACACTTCATTGCTTTTAGCAGAATGGTATGAGCCCTTAAAAGGACACAATGCAACCTTTTTCCTAAAATAGCAGGGGTAATATAGCAAGGGAGCAATATAGCGGGGGTAATATAGCAGGGGCAATATAGCGGAGGTAATATAGCAGTGGCAATATAGCGGGGGTAATATAGCAGGGGGGTAATATAGCAGTGGGCAATATAGCAGCTGCAAAATAGCAGGGGTAATATAGCAGGAGTAATATAGCAGAGGTAATATATCAGGGGGGCAATATAGCAGGGGTAATATAGCAGGGGCACTGAACATTCTACTCAATGTTTATGTTTCAAGATAAACTTGAAATGTCTTTTTTTAATAGAGGTTTTATGCAACATTTGTGATATTTATTAACTGTTAATTGCAAACATATCTCAGAATAAATGTGTTTTCTGGGTACAGTTGTAAAGTATCTGTATCCATGGCCAGCACCTTTCACATATCAAAAGAAATCTACAATTTACAGAATACACGCATTTAGAAGATGATCTTTATTTGATCAAGCAGAAAAAAATCCCAGGCGACTCCGGAGTAGTAAAAAGTATACTTTATTGACCAAAAGTTAAAAGCAGGGCCACACTTAATCATGATCTATGATTAAGTGCTGTTGCACAAAACGCGTAAGAATGTGGCCCTGCTTTTAACTTTTGGTCAATAAAGTACACTTTTTGCTACTCCGGACAGGGGCGGTTTTGGCTATATTGACGCCCTGGGCGAACCGGACCCCTCGTGCCCCCCTCCCCCACTTCCTTCTGACCTTGCTCCAGCATTGCACTTCCTCTCAGCATTTATCCACAGTGAGATAAATTGAATGCGACGGCGCTCCTTGGATGCTTCGGGTCTTGCCAGCAGCTGCCGAATCCACAGCGAATAGAGCTGAGAAGCAGCCAAGGAGCACTGTCGCATTCAACGTACCTCATTGTGGAGAAGCGCTTAGAGGAGGTGCATCGCTGCAACTCTGGAGGTCGTGAGTTTAGCTATAGGTGATGTGGGCGACAGCGCCCCTCAAATAGATTACGCCCTGGGCAGTCGCCCACATCGACCATAGCTAAAACCAGGCCCTGACTCCAGAGTCATCTTGGATTTTATCTGCTATTTCCATTTTTGGTTGACTTTGGGACGTCCTTCCCGTGGCACCCGGCAGTTTTCTAGCGGTTTGTTATTTACCTTTTTACCACTTGGATTTGAGCCACTTGCCTTTTTTTTTTTCCTTTATTTGATCGACCCTACACCGACACGGTGCACTCTTCTAAAGTACAGTATAGCAGACAGCAACTAACTTACTGTGTTCTAGCAACTAACTTACTATGTTGATTAGTTTCATTTTCTGACCCTCAGCACCTTGGGACTGAAGGAATGCTGGATATACCTGCATTTAAAGCTTCTCAAACATACAGCTTCCCCTTTTCCCCTCTTAACACGGCCTTTGTTATATTTGCAGATATTTTGTTCTTATGAACAGTCAAAGCACTTTTTATGGCTACAACAACATTAAGGATCCATTTAACCATCTCACATTTTATATACCCAACTTCCAGTGTTGCAAGGAAAATCACTTTACCCTGCTCAAATCTTGCTTAGTTTTACTCCATCTTTGGTCAAAAGGTGGAACTAAATGAAGTATTCTCGGACAGACACTTTAATCCATCTTGGTGCTAGTGAAAGTGTAAGATTTAGTAATTCAGTGACTGGTTGATTATATGCTGCTTTTTAGGAAAGATTGAAAATCATCCCATACGAGACTTTACACATGAAACATGGAAGTTTTGCCACATCACATGATCAGCTGTAAATTGATTTGTTTAGAATTGCTGAAGATTTCTGCTACCAATAGACAGTTAAAACTCTTATAACAGAGGAAAAGTTATTAAGAAACTAGGGGGAAAATGTAGCAAGTGGTGTTATCGCAACAGTAAAAATAGACCATTAAAAATGACAACTATTTTAGCATTAACAGTGCACCTAATGATGACTGCTTTTTTTGTAAAAATGTTAGCAATTTGTGTCCTTTTTTTTTTTTACACTTAATGGACTGGTTTGTGTAAAAAATGTGAGCAATTTCCATTTGTGTCCGAAATTGGCAAAATGTTAGCAATATCCGTTCACAAATGATGATTGCTAACATTTGGACACAAATGGAAATTGCTCACATTTTTTACACAAACCAGTCATCTGTGTAAAAAAAGGGCCGCAAAATAGGAATTACTAACGTTTTTTACACAAATGTGTACCTGGTTCTCTAATGCCAGGGTTCAGGCAGGTGTTAATTTTACTTCTTATAACAGCTCTTAAAATCCTTCTAACCTTCATAAATCAGCTACGCCAGGTCTTAATAACTGCAGCTGGTGCAAAGTGGATGACAAATTGCTAATAAATGTACACAAAGTAATTTGCATTTATTTTTTATATTAACGCCACTTGATACACTTCCCCTAGATGTGTTGCACCCCAACATGTAGTGTTAGGTAAGATAATGCTGTATAAATTGGTTACTTTTATGTTCGCTTGTTGGTAGATTGGCCATTGGACTAGCATTACCAGGGATCTTTGTATCTGTTAAGACATTTCTGGACTTTGCCCGAGGTTGTATTGAGGAGTTGATAGCAAAGAAGGAGTCTGCTCAATCCCATTAGTAGTAACAGCAAGTACGGTAATCGTTGAGTAAGATGAGATTTGGTGCTCAGGAGAAAGGACCGATTCCAATAGTAGCATTCAACATGCTTTCTGGCACTCCCAAATAAAATCAATATATTTATTTAAATCATAATTAAAAAGACAAGATTCAAGGTGCAAAAAAATCAGTAAAAACAACGGCAAGCACCCCCTAACGCGTTTCAGCGCTGAAGGCGCTTAATCATAGGACGCCTTCAGTGCGAAACGCATTAGGGGGTGCTTGCCGTTGTTTTTACTGATTTTTTTGCATCTTGAATCTTGTCTTTTTAATTATGTACTGAGGAGTTGCCAAAATTCAAGGAGTTAATATACTTTCTGGAGGAACTTTTAATTGATCGGTGTAGTTCTGGGTTCCTACTCTAAATAGACTTGTGGTTTTATTGTTTTCTACTCGGGATTAAAACTTCCAAGGCTCAAAACCTGTTGTACAACAAACATTAGCAAGAATTCCTTGCATTCACACTGTCCTTCCCTTTGTGGGATTACCGATTATGGGAAATTCTGCTATAACACACTTTAATTTCCTTTACTTCTTCCTTTAATAATGCTTTACTGTTTATTATATTTGTTGCAGTAGAGATGATGCATGTACTTTACCGTGCACTATATGCAGCAGCTTGGAAAGCTAAATATATGTACGGGTAAGCCACCGAGCAGTTTAAAGGGCTGTGGGGTTAGAAATGTTGTGGAAATACGACTACTTCTTTCCTACCTGGCTCCAAATCTGTGGAATGAAGGAATTATATAAGCGCTTGCATAGGGAAATTTGGCTTTTAAAGCAATAACACACCTCAGTCTGTTGTCATTGTAAAAGCATTTCTGCCTTTAATAACTCATTAACATCATTTTCTAACAAAGTTCGCTAATCTCGAAAATAGCTGATCATACAAAAATGAAACTAGATGCTGATTGGCTAAGCAGATTAAACATACTTGTCACACTGAGGTAAGTTGTTTTCCATGTCCTTCAAGGCCATGAGAAACAACTTCTAGACAGGAAAAAACCACTGTCTCCCAGGAAGGCCACTTGATTATGAAATTGCAGGACTAACTGTTTACGATCTATGTGGAAGCAAAACACTTACTTAAAAACACTTAAATGTCAAGGTTATATAGTTTGAGTAACATTTGCTGAACTCAGGGTAAGAAACAAGCCAATGGGGCCTAGTTAGCACTGTTAAGGCTTTATTTTAAATTAAATAGGAATATGTAAAAATGACCGACTTGAGTTTAGAATATTTAATATCTCCAAATTGCATCAAGCACCTAAAACCTTTTTTTTCCACATTATCTGCACAAACCCGTGTTCTACTAGTGCACATTCATAATGAAATTTGGTGACTAATGCCATTTAGAATAAATATAGTCCAAAGAGAAGCTATTTTTTTTTTCTGGTTCAATAAAGTTGTGGTTTTACTCATTTTCAGGCATCACTTTACACGAAGAGGCAGTTGACTGGGCAGCAGCAGGAGATCACGTTAGTCTCACTTTGACCGGCATGGATATCATCAAAATCAAGTAGGGTGCATAACTGTTGTGTGATTCAGCAGTAGTTTCAAGACATTGTGAAAAGGGTGTTGTCTTTGATAGTCAAGTGGTTTTATTTAAGGACGGAACTGACTGTTACTCACTTTTTCATTAATGAAACTGGGTTTGAAACCAACTCCTAGGTAAACCGGAACATACATGTTACTTATCAGTTTGCAATAAAGAAAGCGTTTTCTCAGCTGGCTGAAATATTGCTGTACTGTGACTTCCATTATCATTTTTTAAATACCAACAGGTTATGGTCAATGTACCTTAAAAGGAGAAGTAAATGAATACATTATAAAATGGACCTGGCACTAGGTGGGACTTGGGGTAGTTCCAAGGCAGTTTCACACTGTCAAGAAGCTGTGCTCTGGTGTCCCCTCCTGAACAGCATCGGAGATGCAGAATGGTGTCAACAAAAGTACTAAGTACTCGCTGAAAGGTGAAATCACCACTGCACATGCCTGGAGTCTGCACCTCTAATGCCAGTCAGGAGGGGGAGCCAGAGTGCAGTTTCATGGCTGTGTGAAATTGTCTTGGAACTCCAGAATCGCTACTATGTTCCCTATGGAAGTTATAACTTCCCGTCCAGTGCCAGGTTCAGTTTATAATGTATTCATTTCATTTCCGGCTTTACTTCTCCTTTAAGTTTTATTTTATTCTACTCTTTCAGTGCCCCTCTTAATGAACTCTGCATGTCTAACGTTTTATGGAGCAAGTAGCATGCTGGCGTTACAGCACTCAATCTACCCTCGATCTAATAGAGGGGTAATTTGTGGCAGTTATATAGAGCATCTCATGCAGTTGTATAGAGCATCTCATGCAGTTGTATAGAGCATCTCATGCAGTTGTATAGAGCATCTCATGCAGTTGTATAGAGCATCTCATGCAGTTATATAGAGCATCTCATGCAGTTATATAGAGCATCTCATGCAGTTATATAGAGCATCTCATGCAGTTATATAGACTAGAGCATCTCATGCAGTTATATATAGCATCTCATGCAGTTGTATAGAGCATCTCATGCAGTTGTATAGAGCATCTCATGCAATTGTATAGAGCATCTCATGCA
>WMED01001648.1:9630-26708 GCA_019650415.1 Pipa parva
GGGCGCCTAGGGCGCCACTAGAGCCAGAGTAGTCTCTGGTCACCATTAAACAACACTACCAGGATATCTTCCAGCGAAAATCTAAATAAAAACAGTTACTCCAGACAATTTTTGGATTGGCATTTCAGTAATTATTTTGCTGTACTTGTCATATGTGTAGTTGAACTCCTAGTTTATATTTGCTCTGTTCCTCTTTTTGCTAGTTGTAACCATCTTATAAAAATTGGGCTTTCTGTGGCACTTAATGAACATGTGTAATGTTCGATTGGATGGGGGTTTGTTTACATAATAGATACAATAGGGCTTGATAGCTTGAGCAGCTTGTGCCTATAAAGAATTCAAACTCTGGGTAGGGTTAATCAATGAGGAAAAGTAATCAAGTGAGATGTTTTTCTTTAACTGGTGTTAATAATCCTTTAAGAAACACAACAGACTCCTTATTCTCTGCCCTCTTATGATATTATCATTCAGCATCACTGTGCTTCCCTCAGCATCACTAAGCAGTGAAAAGTTTCCCAAGCAAGATAGAGAGCATTAGACCGGAGATCATGGTGAATGATGAGAATAAAATAAAAGGGTCTGAGGGAAGACTAAATGCATGGTATGGCAATATTCTAATACATGTATGTATGTATATTTTTATTTATAAAGCGCCAGAAGGTTATGCAGCACTGTACCATCCAACAATACAGTTATAATACAGACAAGGGAAAAGTGAAGAACAAGTGAAGTTAATTACAAACATATAATCAAGAAAATACATCACTCTAAATGACAGGCCATGATTAAAACATTAGGATGGCAGTCCCTGCCCCATAGAGCTTACAATCTAAATAGGAGGAAGACTTACATAAACAGATAGGAGGGTAACAAGTGCAGTAGTATAAAGTGTCAGTTCATTAGCCTATAGGTGCCAATTAAATAAGAAAATAAAAAATATACATTTTGAATAAATAGTTGCTTAAAGATAAAATATAGACATGAAAACCAGTGCTAGTGCTCCAAGAGGTAAGATTTCAATTTAGATTTGAAGATATTGATGGATTGCTCTTGGTGGAGGTAGAGGGGTATAGAATTCCAAAGATAAGGGGCAGCAAGAAAGGAAGGGTTTAAAGAAGAACTAAATCTAAAAATTAAAAAAGACATTGAATACAGACCTCATAGTAAGTTGAATTGTTGCAGTCACAGCTTGAACTGTGCTGTATTTTCACTGCACTGTGACTTCTCACCACACTTCACACACAAAATTAAGTGCTGAAGCTAAACTCGACAGTTTTTGGCAATAGTAGTAATGTGCTTAGAGAAGGAAAGAGCAGAGTCAAAAGTCACCCCAAGACAACATGTAGAAGTAACAGGGTTAATTATCACATCCTCAGTTGAAATAGAAAAGGAGGGAGCAGGATCAAGTTTAGGTGGGAAAATAATCAGTTCAGTTTTTATCAAGATTTAGTTTGAGACGGCACTGGGCCATCCAAGAGCACATAGCCAGGAGACAGAGATTTTATTATTCACTTCAGGTGTTAGCGCAGGAGCTGATAAATACATTTGGGTGTCATCTACATGTAGGTGGTATTTAAGACCAAATGAGCTGATGACATCACCCAGGGAAAGCGTGTACAGGGAGAACAGGAGGGGACTAAGGACAGAACCTTGAGGCACCCCCACAGTAAGTAGGATAGGAAAGGAAGTGTCATTAGCATGGGAGACAAAAAAGGAGCGGTCAGGAAGGTAAGAGGTCAGCCAAGATGTAGCTTGATTATGGACACCAAGTGCATGGAGAATCTAAGTAGGGAGTGAACAACAGTATCAAATGCACAGGACAGGTCCAGGAGGATAAGAATAGAAATGTGTCCCTTGTCTTTGGCAAACTGGAGATTGTTTGCAAGTTTTCACAGAGCAGTCTCAGTAGAGTGCCCTGCCCGACAACCAGATTGCAAAAGGTCCAGGAGATGATGGGCATGCCAGAGCAGCTTGTTCCATTAGTGATCCAATCATAAGGCAGATAGTGTCCTTAAGTGGAAAGAAGCAGTAGGCTTTTACATACTTTCTGCTCAATCCCAGACTTCTATCATGATTGGCTGCCCTAGGTTATGTAGCAAACAGTCATAAATATTAAAATGCAGTATGTCAAAACAGACATGTAATAAAATAATGCTAATACAATACTCTAATAGGGGGCAAAATAAATTGCAAGGAAGCCAGCAAATTTGACTGAGTGATACCAGAAAAGCTTATCTTTTACTTAATGCAAGAAAAATTCTAAAAAAAGGTTCTGAATCAAATGATGATTAAAGGGCTTAAAAATAAATCAACATGTATTGAGTAGATTAAAGTGTGCTGCTTGCTGGAAATAAGTATGGAGTAATTTTCTGCTAAAGAGATTAGAAATGGAGTCTCTCAAATAAATAATCAGGCAAATTCTGAGGGGAATAAATCTAATGGCAAAACAGAAATAATCTAATTAATCTGTTGGCCATCTGGTAAAGACAGCCAGAATGAATGGTACTATGGAGCAGCATCTACATTATCTGACAACATGTCATTTCTGCTGAATACAGATATTACTGGATAAAAAGCAAAAAATGAGTTGAATAACAACTAAGGGACTTATTATTTTCTTAAATCATGATAATGGTAATGTTCCATTATCAACGTTTTTGCCATGGTGCATTACTGTTATTTATGGTTTGACTATGATACTCACTGTTTCTGCTAAATATGCTTCTAAAAGGGAAGAAAAACTAAATGCACAGTATGGTTGACCTATTGATTCTTGATGGTATTTATCTTTTGGATACTTTATTGATTACTCACAATCAGTATTTTGTATACTTGTTACTAACATTTAGGCCCATCAATTTCAAGTTTGCAATCATAATATTAACAGGCTACAGCTATTTACACATGGGTATAATAGATAATCCCTCTACATGGTAAAATTTAGATACCAAATTTTCTTTCAATACTCTACAATCGGTGTGCACCCAAATTCTTTTCTGTCCTCATACTCCAGGCCAATAGGAGACACCCAAAAGATGTTCAGTCCATGCTCTCTAATCCACTGTCTAAGTAACTGTGTTAGCAAACAGTTGGGTAGACTGAGGAAAGCTCTCTGTAGCTTACTGGTGTATTATTAGTGAGTGCAAGCTTTCTTATTCATCTGACTGAAAGACATCTACTTCTCTGGTTCCTGCTTCTGTTTGACCTTAATTCACATCTGCAATCTGATCTGCAGTGTTTAACAAGGCATGTACTAGACTAAATTCTCTCTACTGCTTCCTGCTTAGGTGCTCAAGTTAGCTTAGTTGTAATATATCAGCTTTTGCCACTGACACTTCTTTCCACAGACTTGTTATCTAAAGGCTGATTGGCTTAAATGTCACTTCATCACACAGCCTCTTATGTGATCACTGCTTGCATCCCTGCTTGTCTGAGAGTTAGTAAGTAGCCTGAAGCAGGCAATTAGTTCTTTTCAGCTTCTTCTTAATTTACCCTTGCTGGCTGTTAAAGTACCATTGGACTCCCAGATACCCCTCTGAGAAACATTACTGTTTTTTAATTTACTCAGCCTGTCACTCAGCTATTGTGTCTCTCACATTCTGAATAACATCCACTCCAGTTTGTTAGGATCAGCAATGATAGATTAGACATACTGATCAATGGATGGTTAAGGGAGCTATTTAGGTGTGGTTTAGTCACTCCCCCTTGCCTCTTTTGAGTTTTTCAGTATTTTGGGTGTAGGAAGGAGTGATCTGACCTCTGTAGCTAAGCTGATAGTGTTTCCTGGTTTTGATCTAGTGCTTGTTTCTGACTTTGGCTAATTCTTAATCCTTTGTCTATATCAATGCCCTATTTGACTCCCTTATGGTGTAGTGTGATATTAGCAATGGCTGAGCCCAAACTTTTGGAATTGTGAAACTATAACCAAGAGGTCCTTGAAAAGTGTTTCATAAGACAATCTCAACAGGTTCTCCCATCTTACTTAGTTTTCCAACTTCTTGACCAACTAGATCTGCGAAGTGTCCATAATTCAGTGTATATCAGAAAAGGTGATGAGTAGAGAATGACATTTTTCCCTTTATTTTAAACTTAATTTCAGCTACATTGTGGCCACATTTAAACATATTGTAAATGATATCTTCTGGGAATTTTGGACCATTTTTAAATTGTCTATTTGGATAATATTTTAATCAAATTTTGAATCCTGGGAAATTCATAGTTTACAGTTCACACAAGTTTTAGCACATTTTAGGCAATAGCTTCTGGGGTTCCAGAAATCTCCACAGTTCTTTATGATGAACTCTGCTAAGGTACAGGCAGTTTTGAACACAACCACAAACAGTCAAGGATGCTCAATATTTTACCAATTTGTATTGCTGATTCATCAAAGTGTTTTCCACAATTAAAGCAATTATGAGAAAAAAAGTCTGAGCCATAGACCCACTATGATATTGTCAATAAATAACATTTAAAGCAGCATTTAATGAATGATATTTCTTAGACTAAGCTAATCATCCAGTACCACAAAAATGTTGAACTTTTAAAAACTCACTGAATGCCCTGCAAGCATGACGATTGTTCATTTTTTTACCTGTTTCAATTTTAATATTTTTTATTGTCCTACAGAGCATTTTATCTTTTTCATTTCATTGCCAGTTTTCTGGAAATTCCCACAGGAAGGAAACAAGACAGATAAAGAAAGTTGGAGACTTCTTTCAGCTGGAACTCTAGCCCAAAACAATGAATACCTTGTTCATGTACATACTATTTTTGCCCCCTCTTATGCAGAAGGATTTTCTGAAGTAATGCCATACTACAAGACTGACCTGTTTCTTTGGAATCAGTAAGCTTTAGATCTGGTATGAAGCTATTTCTGGTGGCCCAGGCTTCAAAGAATGTTAAAGATTTGGTAAAACCTTGTCTATTCTGTGTCTGTTGTAAGGTTCCCAAGAATCCACTTCAGGTATACTACAATCAAAATGGACTTCATTTTTGACCTTCTAAACTCACAAAACTGACAGAATATTATCTTGTCACACACAGAATTACAAAATTGGTATTGTATGATGGGTCCACTCTATCCCCACTTATGGCTATTAGGGGGTTATTTATCAAAGTGCAATGGTGCCAGGCATAGGGAATTTGCTTACCTTTGCATCCATTTGCTCCAACATAGCATAAGCATAGTAATGTGAATTTGATTAAGTGAAGTTAAGTCATTTATCTATGATTGCCATGGATCTGTTTAAAGGAGAATACATCTTGCCAAATTTGGCAGTTTGGTACAATCAGACACATGGTAAATAGGCAAACATCATGTGCATGCAAAGTAATGTCAAGTTTCGTAAGTTTGGACAAAAATGTGCCACATCACAGAGTTTTGTGAATATGTGAACTGGGGGAAGTGGGAAATGGACTCCGATTCACACATCTATGCCACTGTTTGCATAACAAAATGCAGATCTAGTCTTTCATGATTCCATGAATTTCGTTTGCATGGTATTCCTGTTTCAGTCATATGTGATTGAGGTACCTGGTTTATCTCAAGCTTCTGGTAAGAGTTTTTTCATCATAAGAGTTAGTATAGATGTTAGTATAGTAACTGCAGGATTTGCCTTAAATAATTCTATTCTTGCCTCAAACCAAATTACTCCATTTTATGCCAGTCTAGGGTACCACCATCCATTTCTGCCAGACATTTCTACACTCAGCTATTTACTGTTGCAGAAAAAAACTTTCTTTCCTTAATGAGATTCAAGCTAAACCTAAGAATTTTGCCACCTGTGCGTAGAAATATCATCTGCAATTTGTATCTGGCTCTGCTCCAGAAAATCAAAGATAGAAGTTCCATCTAACAAAAACATACATTTTTAGGTCTTTTTGGCCTTACCTTAATTACTAATCTTAGCCATTCCCTTACAACTCCCCACAACATGGAGTTTTCCATGCATCTCTTTTAAAACTCACCCAGGCAAGTGAAATAGTAACATAATTTATACAGCTCAAAAAAGTCCATCCAGGTCAGCCTATTATCCTGAAATGTAGCAATGTTGATTCAGAGGAAGGCAAAACACCCGTGAGGCACGAGCCAATTATCCTCATATTAGTGAAAAATATTTCTTCCTGACTCCAAATATGACCCATCATGTTCTTACACTGAAGGAAAGGATCCAAACCCCTTTTGATCTCTTTAATGGAATCAACTATGACAATTTCTTCAGGGAGAGAGTTCCACAGCCTCACTGCTCTTACATTAAAGAACCTCCTTATATGCTGATGCAGAAACTTTCTTTCATCTAAATGCAGAGGATGCCCCTATGTTATACTTGCACATATTTGTATAAATAGATTGTGGTAGAGCTCTCTGTACAGGCCACTGGTTTATTTATATATCATTATTAAATGACCCCTTAATATTTTTTCTATACCAATCGATGCCCAGTTTTGATAACCTTTCCTGGTACTATAGATTGCCCATTCTACTTTTTACTTTAGTAGCCTTTGAACCTGCTCAAGCTCAATTACATCTTTCTTGTGCACTGGTCTGCTTTGTCCAGTGTGTTCCCATTTAGAAAATAATCTTGACATACATTTTCCCTTCCCATATGCATAATCTTATATTTATCACTGTTAAACCTCATTGGCCTCTTTTCTGTCCAAGCCTCCAACATATCTAGATCCATCTGTAATAAATACAATCCTCCTTTGAATTAACTGTTTTACACAGTTTAGTATCATCTGCAAAATGTAAATTTTACTATGTAACCCCTCAGCAAAGTCATCTATAAATATATTGAAGAGAAGAGGGCCCAAAACTGACCCCTGGGGTACCCCACTATTAACAGTAACCCAATGTGAGCATTTACCATTTACCATTAATAACCACTCTCTGTTTCCTATCACTGAGCCAGTTATTAACCCAATTACACACATTTTCCCCCAGTCCAAGCATGCTCATTTCATGTACCAGCCTTTTAAATGGCACAGTATCAAATGCTTTGGAAAAATCAAGGTATCCAGTGACTCCTCCTGGTCCAGTCTATAACCAACCTCCTCATAGAAACTAATTAGATTTGTTTGGCAGGATTGATCCCTCATAAACCTTTGCTTATATGGAGTTATACATTTCTATAAATTGAGATACTCCAGGATACCATCTCTTAAAAAGCCTTCAAACATTTTACCCACATTTAAAGTTAGATTTTCAGGTCACACTTTGATCCCTTTCTGGTTATAGGTAACACATTTGCTACACGCCAGTCCTGTGGAACAGTCCCTGTCATTAAAAATGTTCCTAAATATTAAAAATAATGGTCTGTACTTAATTCCCTTAAGACCCTATGATGTACATTGTTTGGACCTGCTACATAGAAATACTCATCATTCATTAGTATTAATTAGTAGGAGAAGCTTCTGTAGGTATAGCTTAATTCTTATTTCCTTAATAGTGACAAATGGGTGTGAATATAATACGCAGGTTATGAATATTTTAAACCCTGTAAATGTTTCCTTCTATGGTCCATACATAATCGTTTCGTTAGACTGTCTCAAGGTAACACATGGCATGAAAGCCAGATGCAGCTTATCTAACATTACTTTATGGTGTACAATAATTATCAGCTACTAAGCAAACATTTGCATAATGGCATTAGCGACAGAATGATTTCCCACTACTGAAACATCTGCTATTAACAAGCACAAAAGCTCTAAGTAATTTTCACACTTTGTGTTTGTACCTGTGCAAGTATTTATAATTCATGTTCGTAATAGGTAAGCAATGGAAATTAACACATATGGGCACCATTAAAAAACATATCCACAATCTAAAATCAGAAGCTTCTCAATTACCAATGGCAATATACATCTAACTATTCACTGAACAGCATGAAAGCTTGCTTACGTTTACATGCTCTAGTAGTGTGACAATTTGGTTACCAAAGAGGCAGTTATCTTTAGATACCAAGCTATACAATAAGCAAGGGTTTGTTAAAAAAAAAAATCATAGGCAGTATCTTTAAAATATAAGGCAAGGATAATGCAAACCTTAAAATATAGAAAAGATAACTTCAACAAAGAAAACCCATTAGGCTCAGTCCAAGTAAAAAGAACAACATTATACTGTAGGTGTTTGTAATAACATGAAAAGAGTAAAAGTGAATGTCCCTTTGGATCTCTGATTTACTTAACAATTAGGGGATTAGTTAACCATGAACCCTGTCCTTCCCTTCCACTGGCCCTCAAAGTAGATGAATATCATAAGGGTATATTTGTCCATGTTAAATGGGGAATGGGGGGCACATACTACATACCATATGATGCAAATCAAAACCAGGAGGGTATGTCTGAAAGCCGAGCTCAGTGGACACTTCAGCCAGGTTTTAAGAACTACAAATTTCAGGTATGTCTACAATAGCAGCCAAGGGTGAAACCCATATTAACAAAAGAATGCAGACTGATGAAGATAGACTAGGGAAGTTACTGTATTCAGATATAGAAGTGGAAAACCTCACAGAGAAATACTACTTATAAGAGCAGAGCTATGCTAAGCAGTTTCCCTCTATACAGCTTCTGCAACATTTCCATTCACTTTAATTGTAATTGTGAGAGGGCCTCTCGAAAACTTCCAATCTAGGTAGCTTTAATGAGTAAATCACCTATGTTATTAGATATATCAGGCCTTTTTATGGCTACAATTGCAGCGAATAGTGAAAGCAAAATAATAAGCAAAACCAGCCAAATTTAGATAGTGAAGATCAGACAACAGACATCCAGATAAGACAAGAACAAAGATAACATCAAATACAAGACTAAATTAGTTTTTAAAGCTTGCAGTTCATAGTCAGAGAAGTCTCTTAGTCAAAGACTGTAATCTGGTAGCTTGGGGCTTGTAGGAAGAATTAGAAACAACTTATTGCAGTTTCTTTTAGGTAAAAGCTGAAGAGCTTATGCTATGTAGACACTTGATTAATATCTCTGGGACTTTAAATGAAGTAGCACATAAATGGTTGACAACAGAATGATGTAACATTGACATCATTTATAATCTATACTGTTACTGACTGAAGAGGTGGTACTTCCAAATGATTGGCAACTCAAGCTATCTTCTCTTCAAAACTTCAGCCAGGGAGCAAACTATTGTCCTTAGGTAAGTCACCAAAAATGTATTAGGTTTTATAAACTCATGGCTTATCATACAATGTAAAAAATCTGGAAAGTCTGTTTTATCAGTTTTTTTGTATCCAGATGTGCTTACTAAATACAGTAAAATGGTGAATTAATGGAGGTTATTCATTAAAGTCAGAATTGTTGCGTATAGGTGCGAATTCGCCAGATAAAGACAGCTGCAATAGGCTGCTACTGTCGCAGTCGCGTCTTTATAATGAGAATATTGTCGTAGTTGTGACTTTATAATGGGAAAATTGTCACAATCTTAACATTAGAAAATTGTCGTGACTTTACAATGTGGAAATTGTAGCAGATTTGCTATGGGAATCCGTTGTTTGCGAATTCTACAGTGGAATTTGCACCTTAATGAATAACCCCCAATATCATTCTGGAGATATGAGCTGCATCATTTTTTAGATATCAAAATAAAGTCTGTTCGCCTGCAAATCCTCACCTGTTGCAGAACCTTTGATTGATGCAATGACAAGAAGCAATAGGATTGATGGTAAGAAGCATATTATACAGTACAGAGCATTGTGTCTTCCTGTAGCTGCTTCATTGTAGAACTCTAACTGAGGGGGTTATTTATTTAATTGCAAATAGTTGCATTAAGGTCCAAATCTGTGTCCATTCACCACTTCCACAAATTTGTGTATTCTGCAAAATTTACATTGTGGTTTATTAACATCCTGTTTAACACCTTAAGATGGTTATGTACTATGGCTGTATACTGTGTCAGAGTGTGTTGAAGTGGCAAATTCAGCAAGATCTACTGGTCTGAATGTGCTGGTCTGACTTTGCCAGATTAAAGAGGAGAAGTAGGGGGTTGATGTCAGGGCCTATGAATAATGTCACATAGAATGGGGTGTAACTAACACTTCTTGTAATGTACGTGAGTTGAATATGGGAACAATAGTGGTGACCAAAATGTGAAAAAGTGATGACAATGCTCTTTCTTCTGATCAATTATACCTAATATTATTTTGGCATTAATATAATAAATCTACAGTTAGAGTGACATATTCTCATTTAAACATGTTCATGGGAATTATGGGCAAAGATGCAATTCACTTTACTTGGGTGAATTTGCATCACTACACGTCTGCTATTGTTCAACTGCTACTGGCTATGCATCGAATAGCATCTATCGCTGTTCACTTATCCACCAAGGGAATCTGCTGTTTATTGAATAAGGATTTTCAAACTTGCATCTGACAGAACGAAGGGACACAAATTCACACTTTGCTGAATAAACACGTCACAGCACAAGAGTCCTGAACATAATAGAAAATGGCTATCTCAAAGGGGATGAACCTTGTATTATTTCCCATTTGCAATTTTGTTTTTTACATGAATGGTATTGGTACTTTCCCTCTATTATATATATATATTTAATTTCCAAGGTATCACAAATGAAACACTCCCTGAAATTTAGTCTGCATGGAACATGTTCAGCTAAGTCAATTAGGATGGATGCAATCAGGATTACAGCTGGTAGATCAGTGCATGTGAAATTTATTCTGAAACCGTGCCTATGGATTAAGCATCTGCATAATCCTAAAAGTGTTGAAAGATATTGATGTTTTCCTCTAGTATGTAGCTCCCCGTGGGATACAAGAAACACTAAAGAGAAATGGGACACAGGAAACTGTAACCTTAAAAATAAAAATAAACTTAGGGAATGAAGACCTGTTAAGTATGATACCAACACTAATATATACATAGACATTAATATTTTATTAATGTTATTCCAAACATATTGCTCTCTATCAACAGCTACCATTAAATACATGTATCAATAATAATATTCTTATTTTTGTGGCTCAGTTCAGTGAAATAAACCTTTATCAAAACTGGGCCTGTTTAGTATAGAACAAAGACGATTAAGAGGTGTCCTAATAACCATGAATAAATATATCAGGGGTCAGTACAGTGATCTCTCCCACAATCTATTTATAGTAAGAACTGTATGTATAAAAAAGGGGGATATTCTGCGTCTAAAAATTTCTGTACCAACATAGAAGGTTTTTTTTACTGTAATAACAGTGAGGCTAAGAAAATCTCTGCCATGGTTAATTCCATTAAAGAGTTTACAAGGGGTCTGGATGCTTTCATTAAATGTAGGAATATATGCTTTCTTTAAGTGTAGGAATATCACAAGATATGGGCTCTAGAAAAATGGGGGATGGTTTGATCCTTGGAATTATTCTGATTACCATATTTGGTGTTGGGAAGGATTTTTTCCCCCTAAGATGAGAATGATTAGCATGTCCCTCAAGGATTTTGTGCTTCCTTTGGATCAACATTGCAGAATAATAGGCTGAACTGGATGGACCTGTGTCTTTTTTCAGTTTTATTAACTATGTTACTATGTTACAGTGCTACATAGTGTTAGCTCCTCAAATACTCCTCCCTAGGGTCCCTATACCCATTGCATTGGTAACTATTCATTCACTCTATGGAGTTACACATTCTGGACGATTAGAGTCCACCTTCCTTAAACCCTACCTTGTCTCTATAAATATCCATATGCACATCTATGGGCAGACAGACCATGCATACAAGAGGAATCACTCTGATATTATACTGAAATTATATTGCCCGAGGCTCATGGACGACAAAGATTGCTGACTGCAAGATTTTACAAAATTAAATTGGCAATTATGATTGTACATTCACCTCTGGAATAACCTTGCTGTGACATATTCATTTTGTAAGCAATGACACATGAAAATTAAACAAATATGATTTTTTCAGGCCTGGTGAGCTCAGGTTGGCAGGACAAGTAGTGAATCCTTTCTGTCTCATGCAAATGTTATTTAAATATAATCATAAGGGTTAACTTTATTTTACATGGTAATGTATGGCTCGTAACACTTAAAAAAAAGACAGAAATGGAAAATACAATTTAGTAATGTTTCCAATGAGTAATATTGCTCAAGGCAAAGGATACAACCCAAAGATTACTGAAGCTGTAATTGTATTAACTGCAATCGATCTAAAGCAGTTGTTAATGGATAAGCATAGATAATGACACATTATAATAACTTAGAGCTCTGAGAGTGTTAAACAATATAGTCACTTAACTGATGCATAACTGATCCAGTAATGCTGCCTGCTATCTCATTCTCTTTATATCATATCAGCCAATTTAGTTTTAGTTCAGATTTACTCCATTTAGCAATTATGTTTTTATTTCATGGCCTACCATATAATGTACAGTTGATGAGCAAGCTCTAGAAGGCCAAAAAATGCGACAAAGGGACAGGATTTTGATACGCAATACTGGGACGCTCCTAGGGTAGGTACTTCCAGACTTTTTAAGATGCCGCTAATTTCAGTCCAGTACCAATAATACATCAATGGTAAATAGAAAAGAAGCAGCAAAGTAAATGGTGAATTACGGTAAACCACTATGGATTTATTGTGATACCGTAGCAGTGACAGGTTTCGGGCACAGGCCCTTTATCAAACTGATTTTGATACACTTGGCAAATTCACACTTTGATGATTAACTATAAATAATGGAATAAATTGTTGCAATTACAGCATTTTATGGGGCATATTCATCAAAGACTAAATTCACCTCATATACAACAATTGACAATGTAGCAAAGTCAGTTGTAAACTGAACAGTGTATTGTGGTAGTGATGGAATAAATTGTCATGTAATAAATTCTGTACCTAATGGGAATGTGAATTTTGAATTTTTTAATGTTACTGGTACTGTAAAATGAAGGTACACTAGGACAATTTGTGATTTATTTTTGTTTGGCTTTCTGTCCATTAATTTAAAAAAACCCCAAAATCAGTTATTCTGAGGCTTGAGTTTTATTTTACATTCTTTCACTAACCATCCTATTCAGGTTTTGTACGATCTTGCTTCCAGCCTGTGCTTAAACCACCTACTGGTTGCTATGTTAACTGACCCTAGCAACTGAGGACCATTTACATCTGAGAGGCTTGGCAAAATAGTTTGTTGAGAAAACACACAAATAATAAAAAATGTAGAATTGAAATTATCTTAAACCAAGTGTTAAGCTGAAAAAAATGTATCATTCATCATGTTTTTTGCACTTTTCTATTACTTAAGTACTTAAGTATGAAAATAATTGCACCTGACAGTATTATAGAGAATTATAATAAAAGAAATTTGAGAAAAATACAGTTGTTCCTAAATGGGCAACAAGTAAAATCCAAAACTGCATGGGGGTCATTCATTAAAGGCCAAATTCACCTTGCATAGTGACTCCGCGTCTGTTCGTGTCGATACAATTAGGAAGTCGTGAATTCACTTCTTCTTATTCATGAAGCAGTGGACAGCATCAGACGCTGTCACATGCATTGTGCAGTGTAGTCAGTTGCACAATAGTAGGAAGAGAACTCATGAGGAGTGAGGAGAATTCCCCCAGTAAAGGGCAGCCATTGATGTCAGTCTCATCATATCCCACTAACTGTATATAAGTGAATAACACTTATTTTTATATGTAATCTTGTGCCTAATTCATGTTTAATTGTAGACTAATTTAGTCGCAGTTGCCATTGTTACTTTTGAATGAATAGTCACCTTATGCAACACTGGAGCTCTGCCATCAAACCCGTCAATTTGCCACTCTTTTGTGGCAAAGGCAAACGGGTGAATTTTGAGCAGTACGCCCTGCAAAATCTGCCCCTTCAACAGACTCCGGCACATGCTGAATAGCCTAATTACCTGTGCAAGCACAAGGAAATTGATGTGAAGGGCTCCGTAAGTCCGCGACTGGAGTAAGCATCAGAATTGGTCACAAATTTGTCACATCACAGAGATTGTTGAATAAGCGGAGTTGGAGAAGTCGCGAAAAGATGTGAATATGGGCATTTATGTGACTGTTTGGACTTTAATGAATAACCCCCTGGCATGTCTCAAGAAAATTTGAAATTGTCATGAAGAAAGCCGAGGTCGACAGTTTCTGAAACCAACAAGGCTATTAGCAAGCACAGACACTGCAAAGGATTCACCCTTATAGATCCCAGGGCTTGGTCTAGGAGTAACAGATTTATAAAATAGTCATAGATTCTCCTTTGTTTTCTTTAAAAGCAAGTAACCATTCCCAGATAGTAAACTGATTGCTAGATATAGACTTTAGCAGTGCAGAAAATAAAATAGCTCTTCTTGTTATAGTTTGGCCTATATGTTAGTAATCTAGGTTAGAGTTTATCTGGAGGCGCTGATATTCCTCATAACAATCTTTTTATTCAAAAAACTCATCCTAGCTTGACAGGAAAATCTTTCTCAATCACCTCCCTTTACAACCAAAGCAGATGTGAGAACAGGAGAAAATGCACTTTATTTTCTGTGCTGATAAGACTAATCTTGTTAACCTTTCCACTGTCTTTGAAGACAGGATAGAAGAGTAACTGGTCACAAAGAAAATCATTTTCATTATCTTAAAGGGACCCTGCCATTACAATAAAACACATTTTCTTGTGCCAGAAATGAATTATTTTGTAAAGAAGAGCAGTTGTGAAAAAATATCAATATTTTGATTTTCAAAAAAATATTCACTTTGTTGTGATCTTAAGAACCCACTTCACCCGTGGAATCTGTATACAGGGTCAGTGTTTATTAACTTTACACCCCAGACTAACACAATAACAGGGTTTTAGTTCCTACATACTAATAATACAGAAGTAAGAACACAAATGGTTGTGTGGTGGGGATTTAAAAAACAGTGGGAAAGGGTTAAAGGGTACATTAGAATAATGTGTTTCGTTTATTAACTACTTCAGCCCTAATTTGGTATGGGTATGTCCAGCATTATCCCCAGGGGACTATCCTTTTCTCACTCCTTGGTGGGTCACACAGCTACCCTTATAATTGTGCTCTTCTAGTAATTTTCCCATTGAGCCCTTCATTCACTGTGATCTACCACATGCAGCTGTTCCTCTGAAGCAATCCTGGACAGCAATGGCTTATTAAATCCTGTGCTCCATTGCAGTTTTTTAACATTATGTATCTTTGCTGTGCTTGATTCCTCCCACCTTCCCAAGACACAACTAATGGAACAAAGATGTAGCCTACCCACATTGGATGTAGGTATTACGCTGCACTATGGAAATAGAAACAATGAAAAAAATCATGTAAATGTGCTTTCTGGTGCACATAAGACTGCTCCTACTGTCAAAATACCATGTTTTTAGTTTTATGTTCTCAGAGTGACAGTACAGTGCCCAGTGTATACTATGTCACTGTTAAATATTTTTTGTGATATGTTTTATTTGCATATTTTCAGTGGTTTTGAATTTATAGCCACTATCTTAAAGCTCCTCCACTTTCACCTGCTTCCTCCATAGCACACTGAGTGCATGATCCACAGGCTTTAGAATTCTGAAAACAATCCAAAAGATGCAGGTGGCCATCAACTCAGGTTATTGGGAATTCTTAACTCTTTCAGTCACATATAAACTGAACTACTGAAGAACAAATGGCTTATAGAGAGAATCAGTGTTGCAATTAGAAATTGTTTTTTGTTTTTTTTACTTTTGGTTTTAACTCAGGGATATCAATAAATAAATAATAAATTAAATAAATAAATTAAAAGCGGACAGACAAATTAATGTTGGTAAATAAACAGTTTGTAGTAATAATAATAATAATAGATCAAAACCTTAGCAAAATTCTTAAAAGAACCAGTGAAGATGAAAATTCCCATTTTAGCACATTTCAAATAGCAACACTTCTTTCACCCCCATTAGCCAAATCAGGAGGTTATTGGCTAAAGTTTGAATTGTTGCGTAAAGGTGTGAATTCACCAGCTAAAGACGGTTGCAATCGATTGCTACTGTCGCAGTCGCGACTTCATTGTGGGATATATTGTTGCTGTCCTGACTTTACTATGGGAATATTCTCACAGTCACAACTTTAAAATTGTCGCTGTTGTGGATTTGCTATGGGAATCCACTGTTCGACAATCAAATTCTCACTTTATCCAATAACCCCATCAATCAATACCTTTTGGTTGAACAGGCTGATGGCATTGGACCCAGTCTGCACATACAGATTGCCAAACTGCATACAATTAGATCATTTAGCCCATGTATAGAACAGCTAGACACCTGGTTAAACGCAGAAAAGGGTGCTGTAAACTGCAAATGCATGAACATGTATATGTTTTCTTACTAAAAACAGAAAAATGATGCTTATAAATGTGTCAGAAGTACAATAGAATTCATAAAAAAATAAATATTTGTGAATTACAAGATTCTTTTTAGTAGGTAATCCTGCATTTGGTTTAGAATTGGTAGAATTAACTATAAGTAGTATGCCAATTCAGGTCTAGTTTTTGAATCATCAATAGCTGATGAGCTAGAAGTTGGACAGCTCTGTTTACAGTATTCAGTCAGCTATATTCACTTATCATTCTATATTCACTTTGCAAGTACACAGAACCACAGGAACCTAACTAGCATCCACAGAACACTAAAATCAGCATTTGATCTGAAAGGAAAGAGTACTTCGATCACTGCAAGCCTGGCAGCATGCCATTTCCTCTTTTTGAATCAGACTTATCTTCTTTGAACTCCACATTGACACTGTGTTTGCCTATATGGCTTTTATTCAGCATCCCAGAGGATTAGTGATTTTTGGGAAATGGTTTGTGTGCAGTATGTTAGAAGATGCCAGCCAATCAGTTTTATTAGACAAGGTGTAACTAGAAATGAAATTCTCTGACAAAGAAGGTAAGCTACTGGTGGAAAGAAAACAGGAATGCATTTTCTGCACCACGTATTCCCCACAGATCCAGTAGTTCTAACTCTGTTTGATAAAGTCATTTTTTTCACTTGCCCACTCTACTGACAACCAGAAAAGCTTAAGGGGGTTATTCAGCAAAGTCCGAATTGTCGCGTTATGGTGCGAATTCGCGTCTATTCTC
>WMED01001649.1:0-26705 GCA_019650415.1 Pipa parva
GGGGGGGGGCGCCCAAGGGGTGGTTCGCCCAGGGCGCAAATCTAGTCAGGACCGGCCCTGGCAATGTGATCACATGTGACAAAGAATTCGGTGAAGAATATATGGAATAATCACATGGTCTGGAAATGTTTGTTTCAAAATAATTTATTACAGATAACATGCTGCATATTTTAGTTTAGATGGCTGAAATAATAATTGATGATATTATTGTATTCAGGATGCAAAATCAAGATATATATATATATATATAAAGAACAATAAATGCAGTGAAAATATCAATATAAAGCACATTGGGAAATGAAATAAAGATATATCCTAAAGTTTAGCCCTGAATAAGGCAACCATTGATGAATGCTCCTGACTGTGCTCTGTGTCTGGAGTGCTTAATCAAATGCATTTATAGATAGTGATGATGCATTGTCTTAAAAAAAATACCTTTTTAGTAAAAAAAAAGTGCATTTTATTATGCTCTACAAATCACTGTAACAATGGAGAAAACAGTTTTTGTAAATGTCCTTTATGTCGATTTTTCACAATTCATCTAAAGTGTAAGTAAAGTTATTGACCAAACTATACATATATATTATATTTATAATGTAGAAACATTAACCGAAATATTGAAAAGTAAAAACGATTTTGTGTTTTTCAGTTCTCATTTGTTAATCCTGCAGCCTGTCTCCCCTGCATTAATATGTACTTGCAGTTCCTGCATAGCGCCAAGAAGCCACGCCCCCTAATGAGGTCACACTATGACTCATTCTGCTAGTGCATGCTTAGTAATCTGATACTTTCCTTTCACTGCTACAATGCTGCAGCTTTGAATACCGACTAGGAAGGAGTCAGTTTTTAAGACAGAGAATGTGAGCGGGATGAGGGCTTGTTTTTTTCACTTTACAATACTTTAATGGGGAAAAACTTTATAAATAGGGTTTACTTACACTTTAAAAAATAACTTTATTTAACGGACTCACAATAATTAAAGAAGCGTGTTTGAAAATTTGTTAAAGATTAACATTTCGTTGCAGAACTTTATTTCAGTTTCTTCACCTCAAACTGTTTATCTATTTAGAGGAAAATGTCAGGAAATAGGTTTAACATTTCGAAGAAAAGCTATTGAATTAATTATATTATACTGTATTATCCGGTTTCTTACACATCCACATAACTGAAGCTGAAAATAAAATATACATATGCATTTTTTTAATGCAATCTCTCCTACCTTTTCATTTTGGAAACCTTAATGTAATATAACATATTCTGAGACCAGTGTGTGGTTTGCTATTTTTTATTTAAAAAAATACAACGTAGGGATCATGTAAGATGACAAAAAAAATGTATGGAGATTGTGGTATATAGGGAAAAAAATAGTCTTTTCCCAAGGCTTAACCTGTAAAAGATTAGTAAATTTAAAGCTTTAAGTCTATGTACTTTACTGCAGCTGTTTTTTTATGATTTATGTCGTATTCTTGTATTGCATATCATGGGGAGGTTCACAGTGGTAGGTGTCTTGGCTTCCTCTTAGATTTTGCCATTACTAAGCACCTGCCTGCCAAGTGATATTCTACCGACACCATGTGTTGTCCAAACCATGGAGTGTAAGAAATGCGCATCAAAGTACATTTACAGCAGTGGGCGTGCTTGCAGCATAAAGGGAATTTTCCAGCAGCGATTCCTTACATCCCCAAAAATCAAATCTACTTTAAACAAGTGTTAGAGACTTTGGCAGTTACTTCCTGCTGCTCCTCCTATTTCTTTTTAACTGAACTTGGAGGAAAGACAAATGCTTTTATATTTAGCACCATTAGCCATTTACTACTTGTAAAAACTGAAAAAGTGAGCGAAAATGATACATGTGTAAACCAATTCAGGAAAAGTTAATCACTCTGTTCCTATGGAAGCTGTGAAATTCGTTTACTATGAACCGCAATAAAAAGTAGAATCATTATTACCAGTGGTTTTCATAAAATCTTTTTTTAATTTTAACATATTTGCAGGTATTTTAGATTGTGGCTCCAAAGCAGTAAATCAAATGTTTATATCAAACTAATTATTTTTCTTTACCATAAAAAGAATTCTGCAGTGTCATTGAGGTGGCTAAATTAAGGTGCTATTTAATGATGAACAGGAATCAGCATGTTGGACAGTCCTAAACACTGACGGGAACTAGAGTTACTAAATCCGAAACACTGCATTAACAAAAACAGTTCTTATACACCTTAAAAAAAATACTGAACCTTGAAATTTATTAAACTCGAAAATGTCTTTTCTGCTTTTTTGAGTTTAATCGGGAAAATGATTTGAAGTTTCTCCCGGTAAGTATCGCGAGATTTGCATCGTGCGATACTTACAGTAACAAACTTTTTTAAATTAAATACATCCATGGAAAGGGTAGCCATACAATATAGCTACCTTTCCCTGGATATATTTAATTTAAAAAGTTTGTCATGGCAAGTATCGCAAGAGTCAAATCTCGCGATACTTACCGGGAGAAACTTCGAATCATTCTCCCGAGTTATTAAACTCGGAAAAGCGCAAACGGCTTTTCCAAGTTTAATAAATTTCTCAGTAACTCCATAAGAAACCTGTTGGTAATATACTGCATGCACCATACTTGCAGATGCATTGCTAACTATCCAACATGTCTATGATCCAAACTGTATATCTACAGAGCGTCTGTAATTACACTGTGACACCTGTCTCGATTTCAAGATGGCATAAAAACAACTTTGAATAATTTTACACAATTTATAATTACTTTCCAATGACGGGAGCCGCTCCCCCTTTCTGCAATAAAATGATGGATAGTCTAACACGCAGAGTATAACTGATGTAACTAATAAGGAAGTCTCCACCTGATATGAAACATTTATTTCATCTACTGGTGAGGTATAGCACTAGTTTACATCTTAAAAGAAACAGTAAATTGGAATGTCCTCCAAAAATTAGTTTATCAGTGTGGTAAGAAAACATAAAAATCATATATTTATATAAAATTTTTTCACCTGTCCAGTGTCATTTTGCCATCTGTTATTTGACTTGCGGCAGTGCATGATATCATTATTTAAAAAAAAAAACAATATACATGAGCTTGTTCTTTGTCGCATTTTATAATATGGGCGAAATTTAATAAATTGAAAAAAAAGTCAATTTCTCCTTTTTTGAGTTTATCGCGGGTACATCTCGGCTTTCTGATCTGTAAAAAATCGATTGATATTTTATGATTGATTTTTACCGGTAGAAACTTTTTGATCGAGTTTTTCGATCAAATTTTTTTACAGATCAGACAGCCGAGATGTACCCGGTATAAACTGGAAAAGGCGAAATCGGCCTTTTTCAAGTTTATTAAAATTCGCCCAATTATTAGTGTTAACTATTCAACATTGGTTTAGTGTAATATACTGTAGAACCATCATGTCCTACAAAGATTTTACTAGGGAAGGAATACAAAAAAAATGGGAATTTATCCTCCCCTAAAACAACAACGCATGCTTTTGCCTGTTTAAGTAATGTATTTTGTATGTATGTGATAGCAGAATTGCACTGAGTAGCAAAAATAAATCCATTTTACTATTCCTAATCAATAATACACTTCCGAAACACTGTTCAAAATGCATTAGCACAAGATGCATCATCCAGTTGTGAACATGTTTTGTGCTTCCACACATTTGCTCTGCTTAAGTGATGAGCCGTGAAACGTGTTGCTAAATGGCTGGATTATCCTATTTTCATACTCTAATCCTTTCCTATTTGCATTGTAAGTCCTTTAATGGGTGGTAAATGTTGTTTTACTGTTGAACTTGGAGAACACCTGCTGTTTAAAAGGTCAATTTTTAGGAAATGATGGTGATTCAATTCTAAACAGATACAGTGACAAGTGACTGGTTTTGGATGCGATTGCCATTGTCAGTGATTGATTTGCTTTGTATGCTTAATGCACAAAACATAGTACCAAATAACTCTTAATATGTCCATGTTCCATGTACTGATTCATATACAATATGCATACAATATTACCTTATCGAATATGGTATTAAATAATGGTTCTATTATTAGTCTATTATAAAAAAAAAATAATAGCCAAGCACATTTAACTACTCTGAGGATAACTATTTAATTAATCAAGAAAAAGACAATTAGGACCAAACCTCAGTTCTTCCCTATTTCTGGTACATGAGATTTGAGTAGTATCTACGTTTGTAAATTTAATCTGGAACTTTTTACGGAAGTCCTATATAGCAAGTAGTAAAATTGTTAATATATTTGTTACGTGCCTTCACCATGATCCAGTGACTCATAAAGAAGAACATTAAGGTCATGGAGTGGCCTAGCCAGTCTCCAGACCTTAATCCCATAGAAAACTGATGGAGGGAGTTGAAACTCTGAGATGCCAAGCAACAGCCTCAAAATCTTAATGATTTAGAGATAATCTGCAAAGAGGAGTGGACCAAAATTCCTCCTGACTTGTGCGAAAAACTCATCATCAACTACAAAAAACGTCTGACTGCTGTACTTGCCAACAAGGGTTTTACCACAAAGTATTAAGTCCTGTTTTCCAGAGGGATCAAATACTTATTTCTCACTGCAAAATGCAAATAAATTTATATAATTTATACAATGTGTTTTTTTCTGGATTTTATTTGAGATATTCTATCTCTCAATGTTAAAATTAACCTACCCTTAAAATTATAAACTGTACTTGTCAGTGGGTAAACTTACAAAATCAGCAAGGGTTCAAATAGATATTTCCTTCACTGCATGTGGGAGCTTGTGTGATACTTTAAAAACTCAATGAGTAGGATATCATTCACAGAGCTCACTCGTTTTACATGGTAAAATATGCAAATAGATTCCTTTTCTTCTGAGTAGGCCAATTTGTATTTATTTCCATGGGAGCATTGCCTTACTTATTCCTCGTAGCTCGATTTGTCTTCATAACAAAGAAGTGCTTTTGTAAAATTTAAATGTATCTAAAATAGCATTTGATTGTTGCAGAAAAAATCTTCTGTATATGTGTGCAAAGTGCCAAAATTTTCCATGTTCATCCAAGTAGGTCTACTACTTGTGAGTTGTGAATTAGATGCAGGTTTTACAAGTATATCTAACTTCTAAATTACTTTCGGAGAGATTGAGTTTTCAGTTGGGAGAAAGGTATTGTTGGGTAATTGTTGGTTTGTTTGGGTGTACAATCTGACCAAGATATTAACCATGTGATTTCTAAAGTCATTAAAATGATAGTTCTATGTATTATTTTATTTATAAAGTGCCACACATTTATAACTGTACAATTCAACAATACAAATATAATACAGACACGGGGAAAAAGTGCATTAAACAGTACAAGTATAATATCACAAGGATACTTCATTTCAAGTGCTAGGTTGTGGTTGACACTAGAGACTGGAGGTCCCTGCCCCACAGAGCTTACAATCTAAATGGGAGGAAGACTTACATATACAGATAGAAGGGTAATAAGAGCTGTAATAATGTGCTGAAACACAGGTCAATAAATGCAAATATTAAGCATAAATAACTAATTAAGGATTAAATAAAATATATACATAAAAATCAGTGATACATATCAGTGGTTGTATTATTTACTTAAAAATAATGTATTATCAATCATGCTACATGTAGGGCTGGGTAGAAGATATATATGGGGGTTATTCACTAAAGTCTGAATTGTTGCGTATAGGTGCAAATTTGCCAGACAAAGACAGTTGCAATAGGCTGCTACTATCGCAGTCACATCTTTATAATGAGAATATTGTTGCAGTCGCAACTTTATTATCGGAAAATTGTCGCAATCTTAACTTTAAAAAATTGTTGCTACTTTATAATGGGGAAATTGTTGCGGATTTGCTATGGGAATCCGCTGTTTGCAAATTCGACAGTCAAATTCACACCTTAGTGAATAACCCCAATAGTCTTTTTCATTGGAGTGAAAAATTTGCAAAACAATGTGAAGCTTACTCTAGTTATGAAAAAATGTAGGAGTGTGTTAGGGATGTTTTATGTTTGAGTATGGAAGAGAGTTAGGAGGAGGTAGCATTGTAAGTGAAATCTAAAAAACAGTTTGGGGGAGGATAAAGTTTCTTGTTATAATGAATAGCCCTGTTTGCAAAGGCAATATTTTTCATTTTGCCATGAAATTTATTTGATCAGCACTGAGGGTGTAAACATTTGCTAGCAAATATTGTACAAGAGAATTTACTATGTGGGTCCTCTACCAACTTTTAACATTGTCCTTGATTTCTAAGATTCTGCAAGACATTTTAGGGGGTTGTCCACCAAAGTGCGAATTCGACTGTCGAATTCTCAAACAGCGGATTCCTATAGCAAATTCACAACCATGACAATTTAATCATTCTAAAGTTGTGACAATTTAAAACTCGCGACTATCTCCATAGTAAAGTCATGATTACAACAATATTCTCATTATAAAGAAGAAGCGACTGCGACAGTAGCAGTCTATTGTGACTGTCTTTAGCTGGTGAATTTGCACCTTTACGTAAGAATTTGAACTTTAGTGAATAACCCCCAATGTAGCAAGCAGCACAAAGAACTCCACCCTTTTCTTACAAATACATAAATATAAAATATGCACTGTGTATATATTGCTTATTAAAGATTGTTGAGTATTTTTTGTTAAAACGAAAGATTGCTGTTGAAACTGATATATATTAATTATGCACGGTTGATATAAAAATAAACAAATTACAAGAGCTACATTTAAAAAAAAAAATAATATGAATAACGATTTTATTCCATTGATTTTCTAAACTGATATCTAATGATAATGATAGCCAATCTGCAGGAAACCAGGGAAACATCCCTTCTTAGCAACAACCCCACAAATGTAACAAAACCTGCTGAAGAGGAAAGGGCTTGTGAGCATGCATTCTAAGACTTCATTCGGAGTGGGTGTAATTCTAATACACCTATTATTATCCTTTCTCATTTTTAAACTGAAGTGGCATCATGCAGTGTAGGTTTTCAGTAACATTCACTCAGTAACATAATGATTACAAGGCATGATCTCAATGCTTCCTTGAGAATGTCATTTCTGGCATTCAGTTCATTCCTTCCAATATTGAGAAAAAAGAAAGGCTTTATAGGCAATATACTGTAGATCTCTATAAATTATCTCCCTATGAAATATTTATTAAAGAAAATGTTGGATATATGTTCAGTTCTCTCTTTTTTTCTTTCCGTGATATTTTCTATCTGAATTGCTTTGTCTAAAATAAATATATTTGAGATCATTCAATCGTATTGTACTGACATACACATACAGGAATTTCTACTAATGTCCTTGTGACAAAACAGAAAGTCCTTTCTTCTGCAACATATGAAGCATAAAAGACTTAAGGGCTTTATTGACTAAAGTCTGAAGAGTCACACAGAGCTCTCTATACACATCTATTCATCAATTCCCCATGTTCGCTTATTGAATAAACTCTGCAATCTGGTGAATACACAACCACTTTGGACAACTGGGATAATTTCAGTCTTATAGAGCACTTTGCATTACTCTGTGTGCAAATGCACAGGTACTTTAACTATTGAAGTTGCAGAATGTGTTCAAGGAGAGATAGTTTGACTTTGCCACTTTAGAGTGGTCAGTTGACGGGTTGATGGCAGGGCTCCAATGTGGCGGAAGATGACTATTCATTTAAAAATAACAGTTGCTTTTAAATAACAACATGACCCAGGGACAAGCTGACATAGAAATATATAGAATATTCACAGAATAGAGTTAGTGGGACAGTGTGAGACTGACAGCTGACTTCAGTCAACTTCACTGGTTCGAATTTGCCCTACTCTATGTGACTTTGCATCCTAGTTCTATCTGACTGACTACACATCTGAAAGCGATCACTACTGTCCACCTGTTTGACAAGTCTTAGTCAATAAGGAGAAATTAATTTGAGTCTCTTTTGGTGGTGTGACTTGAATTGTAGCAAGGTGAATTTGGACTTTAGTAAATAAGGACCAAAATATGCCCATTTTAAATCTAATGCAGAGATAAAACAAGCAGTTTAACAAAGATCTGAATTCATATACAGTAAATCCAACTGGTTCCTGAAACTAGGGCAGGAAAATGTAAATTTTATTTACTAGTTATCTAGCAACAGGCATTTAACATTTTAGACTATCCCTACAAATGCAGAAGTATAGCTGAAATTATACATTTTTTTCCCAAGAACTGAGTGTACCTTGTTAACAGAAACTCTGCAAGCTGAATATCTCCAGTTTCCTACTCTAATAGGGTGAAATTTACAAAAGTTGAAAAGGCCGTTTTCGACTTCCCAACCAAAAAAAAAATCGATTAAAAAGAATTCAAAAATGATCAAAAAATCAGAATAATTTTTTTGATATCACGATATCAAAAATTTGATATTGAGATATCAAATTTTTCCATCGATATTATGGATTTTCCATAGAAATAAACAAATTGAAAAGTTTCAATTGAATTTTCGATATCGCGATATTGAATTTTCAATATTGCAATATCGGGAAAAATCTGATATTGGGGAAAATCGATATTGCAAAAAATTGTTCAATATCGTGATATCGGTAAATTCAATATCATTATCTCAGTAAAATTTATTCGATATCGCGATATCAATATTTTCAATTTTGTTAAAATCTATGCATTAGAAGGGTTGTTTTACTTTAAATTTGAATCCACTACTCATGTATACATGTGTTCTACCTCTTCTAGAGCCTGCAGCATGAAGGTGTTCCTGTCTTTTCACCTGCAATCTCGTCTTTAATGTGAATCTGCTGCTCCCCTTCTTTACTTTAAAATAGCACTTCTGTGCATGTGCACTGCTGACACAGAGCAGGAAGATTTACAGTGATGATGCAGAGAAGTTAACACTGTGATTGGAAGAGGAACCTTCTATCTTAGATAACCTATAAGGTTCAATCAGGGTGACAGTCTAATGACATGCCTAGAAAGATACATCTGTACTTGACCTCTCCAAGTGATCATGTATACAAAATGACCCTGGCTAAAACATCAAGAGCTTGATCTTAATATTATAAGTTGTAGGTTGTATGGATATTCAATATACAAATCTCTAATAATTTAGTGGGAAAAACCAAAAGAAAGTACATTTTTTTTCAATGATTCAGAAGATTTAAAATGGATTTAATAGGGTTCCTTATGTCACACTGTAATTATATGCCTAGTAAGCATATTTTTTCTGGGTGCAATGGGCCAAAGATATCTGTATTTAAGTGAAATAAAAATGAACTATAAAACTATAAATAAAAAATGGATGAATATAAAAAAAACACATGAACAAGGGGGTTATTCACTAAGGTGCAAATTCGACTGTCGAATTCACAAACCGCGGATTCCCATAGTAAATCCACTACAATTTCCCCATTGTAAAGTCATGACAATTTTTTAATGTTAAGATTGCGAAAATTTTCCCATAATAAAGTCGCGACTGCGACAATACTCTGATTATAAAGATGTGACTGCGACAGTAGCAGCCTATTGCGACTGTCTTTATCTGGCGAATTCACACCTATACCCAGTTGGTGAATAACCCCCCAACTATTTACATAAAAACAACAGGAATCAGAATTTGTTTATTAAGAATTGCATATACCTTATTTTATTTGACTATTACACAAGCTTCATCAGAAAATGAAAAGATAGATGGAGACTATGGAATATCAATATGTATCTGTCAATTTATAATTTTGACAATTTCACAAAGTCATCATGATGAATTCTCTAAATTACAGTATTGAAAATACAAGAATTATCTATTTATTATTTGTATATTATTAAGTGCTTCCATAACACATTTTCTGATGATTTGGAAATGTTGAAATACAGATTATCATTTAGCTTAATTGATCTCACTTTCTGTATAGATTAGAATAGGAACTGAATACTAACACACACTTCTTAGTCCCTTACTTAGCAAATTTAAATGTTTAGATTTTATTTACAGATGGTATATCTAGTCAGATTATTTTTCCTTAGTCCCTAAGAAGTGCACACTAAGTATTTTGTGACCAAGTGGTTGATGTGAGAAAGCTGACCAAAATTATAAGGATGTCAGCCTTCAGTACTAACTGGACACAATTAGTGCCATAGATCTGGATCATCTCTAAGATGGCTAGTAAGTCCTATACATTATGCTGCCCCTCCCTACATATCTTCCTTTACTTGTTTGTTTGTGCCTAGCCATCAACTCCAATATTCAAAAGACAACCTTCTTCAGGAACCCCTCACCAAGGTTCTCGTCATAAACCCTTCACTCTTGCTGTCCCTTATCTTTGGAATTCTATACCCCTGTGCCTCCGCCAAGAGCAATCCTTCAAATTCTTCAAATCTAAATGAGAATCTTACCTCTTGGAGCACTAGCACTGGTTTTCATGTCTATATTAATATTTATACAATTATATTCAAAATCTATATTTATTTTCTTAGTTCATTTGGTTATAGGTGACAATTAAAAGTCACTTTATTCTACTTCACTTGTTACCCTCACATATGTTTATGTAAGTCTTCCTCCTACTAAAATTGTAAGCTCTATGGGGCAGGGACTTCTATCCTCTTGTTTCATTCATGACCTGGCACTTAACGTGATGTATTTTCTTGATTATATGCTTGTAATTTACTTCACTTCTTCTTTGTTCTGCACTTTACCCTTATTATTACTATGTACATATATTATTATGTATTATTACTGGATTGTACAATATACATTATGTATATTTTATCAAGCCTAAATTTTAATTATCCTCTAGTTCTCTTTTATGATTCAAAGCAAAGTAATATGTTAATTATGCTAGCTAAGAATGCAGGTTTATTGTTAGTGGTAAACATACTAGTCAAAATTACGTCAATATATTGAATAAAGAAATCAGTTACATAGACTGGTGTTTGTTTCCAAACATCACTGTTGCTAAACTGGAACGATACAGTGTTTGAGAGCCAATTTGAAAATGATTTTTGGGCCCTTGCTGTGAGTGAAAGAACACTTCAGTGTTCTAAATAAAAGTAATTACTGAAAATTATGTACATTACTTTTTGTATGTTCAGAATTCTAGGGATCAGTTTTAAGTTTCTCTATTTTCAGAATGATTGGTACAATAATGGCAGCAGGCGTTCATTGTCTGTTACAAATGCATACCCTTCTAAAGTCTGTGCAATTTTTTTTTTAGCATATTTCATGCCAATGTTTATGTTTTGTCTGCGCACGTCACACATAATATTTTAGTCACAGGAATGAAACCTTGCTCTTCCTTTCCAGACAGCTATAAACAGAATGCATTCTAGTGTCTCCTAACCAGTTGGGTGGAATTTGCTTTCTAAATAAGGCTTTGTGGTTTATGGTATCATTTCTCTATCAAAGAGTTACTTGTATGTTGTTGTCTGACAGTATTACTGCTAAAAGATTGTGAGTAATGCAACTGTTTTAGATCGCTCCTGTCTTCAATTGCTGTTGAATCCTATTGGTACAGTATCCTGATATTATCCTTTTTCCAAAGGTCCGGTCTACGGTGTCTCCTTCTTCAATTTCCTGTTTCAGACTTAGTTCTCTTGGTCTTTTGTCTTGACTGCCCAGCCCACAACTACTCATATCAGCATCCACCACCTATCTCGCCAAGTACCAAGATATACAAATGGAACATAGAGCACTAAACAGGCCCTTCAACACACAGAAAATTCCACTTCTTTCTGGCCATTTGCACATAAGACTCTTAACTGGGAATAAATAAAGCCATGATGCAGAAAATTAATAACTCATACTTATGGTCTCAGTAATTAGTTTGTACATCCTTTCCTATATTCTAGTTCATTTATTGCAATGCAATATTTGTTTTAAACAAAAAAATACATTTTTTGTGTAGCTAGATACATTGGCTTCAACACTTGCTTTAGTATTTTTTCTCATAACAACTTATTTGACCCCTGTTTATACTAAACAAATGTAGTGTACTTGTATTTGTTTGTTCCGTGAGTCCAAACACAAAACACCCCTAGGTAGATGCACCATACAACTCTTTATAAAGGCTCATTATCTATACAACTACTGTAGAGAGTACAGTGGATAGTTTTATGTAACAGCAAAAAAGCTAAGAAAAGAGTAGACTGAGTGCATTTCTTTAAAAATCTGTGTTCAGGAAAGCAGAATTACATAATAAAAAAATTACAGGGATTTTTGGATAGAACATCCTTCCATATGTATCCCCCAAAGGTGAGGTCTTATGGCTTTAAATATATTCTTCAGTCCTAATTAGAACATGTTAAGCAAAAAAGAAAGTATCCAGTTAATATGTGACACTATCTACACGTAGTTCAAATTTTTTTTACGGCTTGCTGATTGTGGTGGAAGGAAAGACTAAGAAATAATATATTTTTATTGAAATTAAACAATATATTTCTAAAACAAAGTGATAGAAATGCAACTTTTGTTATTTAACCCCTTATTGTACCAAGTATGAGCCTGTGCGAGAGTTCTCTAGTAAGTGTGATGCTATTAAACGTAAAGTCAAAGCTGAACTGGTCATCTAACACCTGAACTGGCCATTTAACCTCAGGAGGTTCCTGGAAATGTTAATTCTGTGGGCACCTATGGAGTATAAATAAAATGTATAACACCCAATACCTTTGCAGTGTGCTGTCATAATTTGTTTCTGTAGCTGAATTCTTATATATTGCAGTAGGGCTAGGACAGGCAAACCACTGCTTTGGAGCCACATGTGGCTCTTTAGCCTCCTTGTTGTGGCTCCCTTCTACCTTGATTGACAAATGAAAAGAAAAGAATAAAAGTTATTTATCAATGTAATTTTGATTTATATATTATTTTATTTTTGTTACTATTTTCTTCTGTTTGTTGTATTCTGATGTTGTAACAGGTAAAATAATTTAAAAAAAAGATTAAAACTTATAAAAATGTCTAAGCTGTGATGTTTTGCGGCTCCAGACTACTTTTCTTTGGTGGAAGAGGGGGCACATGGGCTCTTTTGATAGTAAAGTTTGCCGACCCCTGCAGTAGGGCAAGAAATCCTATTGCTCTAAGTTATTACTGTAACCTAACCAAAGAATTTAAATGCACTGTATTTTAAAATAAACAATTCAGAACAATACTATACTATACTATATACATAGTGATTGTTAACTTTTCTACAGCCTTTTATCTTCTAAAAGTAGGATAGAAGTGCCCATAAACCATTTAATCTAAACTGGTGTAAATACACATTTACAGATAAATGAAAAGTGGGTTTTACTTTTCACTTTAACAGTTTACATGTTCTAGTGTACATGCACTAAGGTGAAGACATATTTTTAGGTTTATTAAGGTCTAATTCATTCTATAAATGCATGTATGTATAATTTAAAAAAAAGGAAAGTTTTAACTACTTTATGCATTACCATTAAACATGAATGTATCTCATTGATACCAGTTGATAAAATTGAAGAAAATGACGGCTAATTAAAAACATGGATGCATAACGACACATGGAATTATAAATGATAGTGTAGTTTGTTTAAACTCAGAAGATTAAAAAACATTTACGTTCCCTTTGCTAGCAGTTCTAGTGACAGCGTGTATTTATTCTCAGTTTGTTTGTGAATTCTGGCTGTAGGGGATTCATTTGTCTTATTGGTGAGACACTTAGCCATGACTTCATGCCACACTGGAAAACACAGCAGTAAAGATAAAGTCAGAAAATGCCTTAAGATATTTGTCAATCTCCCAACTGGCTTTATTATGACTGAATGAAATGCAGAGCAGTGGGTCAACGCATTTGGTTTCTGCAAAGTATATTGAGTTAGTGTCGCATTTTTTTTTTCTATAAATAATATTAGAACTTTAAGATATTATAAACGTGGAAGATGTTACCTTAGATGTCAGAACCTTAGATGTATTTTTAATCCTGAAAATCAAACAAGAAAACTTATAATCACATTATGCCAACCTGAAACAACACTACAGTATATTCTTCTTGGTGTTGTTGCATTTCTTTCAGCTTTTCTGCCTGTTATATCCTGTTTAGATGGACAGACTTTACAGAAAATGATTTATGCACATAATAATAGATTAGGCATAGATAGGCAAAGATATTTAGGGGGTTATTCACTAAGGTGCGAATTCAACTGTCGAATTCTCAAACAGCGGATTCCCATAGCAAATCCGCTAGAATTTCCCCATTGTAAAGTCACAACAATTTTTTTTAATGTTAAGATTGCAACAATTTTCCAATAATATATTCACGACTGTGACAATATTACCATTATAAAGATGTGACTGCGACAGGAGCAGTCTATTGTGACTGTCTTTATCTGGCAAATTCGCACCTATTCCCAACAAATCAGACTTTAGTGAATAACCCCCTTAGGGCGAAATTTATAAAGCTCAAGAAAGTAAATTTCTACCATCTCGAGTTTTATCGATGCAAAAAAATGGGTGCCAAATCAAAAACTATTCATTAATACTTTTTGATCGATTTTACCAATTGAAACTTTTTGAGTTTTTTTGATTGGATTTTTCAATGGAAAGGTAGCCATACTTTACATTAGTAGTATTACTACCTTTCCATCGAAAAACTCGATCGAAAAGTTTCAATCGGTAAAATAAATTGAAAAGCATCAATTGATATTTTTTGATCAGCGTCTGCTTTTTTCTACAAAACTTGAGAAGTTCGAAATTGACTTTCTTGAGCTTTATAAATTTAGCCTGGAATCCGTATGGAGAGAAAGACAGACAGATGTTTGTGTAGTAACATCGGTTTCAACTTAACAATATACAACTTAAACATGTATATTACACAGGTGCATTTAAAGGTGCATGCTGTACCCTTTGGTACATTAGTAGTGTCCTCCCCTAACCCCTATTACTATAAAATTGATGGAGTAAGTGTTGCCATTGGAAGCCATGCTAGCCCTAGTCTCTTCTCCACCTACTGCTCACAGCTAGTGATTACCAGGTGAATTCACCTACAGGGGCAAACTTTACAGGGGTCTAATAACCCATAACAGCCAATCAGAGGTTATGTTTCATGATTTTATTTTCCCTATACCAGTGAATGCCGACTGCTGATTGGTTGCTATGGGTTGCTAGAAATATGATTTCCCCTGTTGACGAATTCCCCTTTACATCTTTTGTATATTGTAAAGGCTTTAAAGCCTTTCTAAGTAAATAATGATTATATCAGCATTTGCACAATAGTATATCCACCAAGCCTATTCCATGGATACATCCGTACTGCATTGTGATTTAGCAGTATCCTGTCAGGGAGAAAGTGTGTCATAGCATCCCAACTGGTGGAGTACTAAGAACATTTTATAGGATGAATTATAATTGTATATTAACTATATTTAAATAGTATCTCAACTTTATTATGCAATATTATTATTAATATTATTGAAATAATTATAATACTATTCACTTTATTTAAAATACTGCCTTAAAATGTAGTCCAACTGCTGAATCATAGTACCAGGATAATCATTGAAAGGGTTTAAATTGCATGCAAAAGCCAGGCTTTCCATCAGTAAATGATAAACCTTACACTTCTACCTGAAAGTTGACAGGTACATTATTTATCTTACAGCAGATTTCGAAAGCAGTGCATTCTGCATCCCTGCATATCTTGTATCAGACTATCCAAGTAAGTCATTATTTACATGAGCATTAACCACCTTTTCAAGCTGAAGCTGATATTATAGTTTATGTGCTTTATGCGTTTTATGCATATGAATATGTTGGATTTATCATGCAAATATACCCACTATGGTTAAATCCCATACATGTTTTTATGTGCATGTGACAGGAAAATACTGAAGTTTAGTCAAACATTTGACTTACCACTGCCATAGCAGAGACTGATCGTATATGAATATTTCTTTCCTTTAAGGGGGTTATTCTCTAAAATCCCAATTGTTGCGCAAAGGTGTGAATTTGCCAACTTAAAACAGTCGCAATGGGCTGCTACTCTCGCAGTCACATCTTTATAATGGGAATATTGTTGCAGTCGCTGCTTTACTATGGAAATATTGTCACAGCCGTCAACTTTAAAACTTGTCACAGTCGTGACTTTACAATTGGAGAATTGTTGCGGATTTGCCATGGGAATCCGCTGTTTGAGAATTTGACAGTCAAATTCGGACTTTAGAGAATAACAACCTAAAAATTTAGAAGTCTCAATTTACTCTACTTTCTGAAAAATTATCTTTTTTTTATATTCATAACATTTTTCCAAATGTTACTAAATAAAAGTTTGCAACTTAGTAGCAGCTGTTAAAATAATGAACAGATAAGGGACGAGAGGTGCATACACGATGATAATAAATAGTAAAACAGTAAAACAACATTTTGTTTATTATTAAAAACTTTTACTGAATAAAATCACTAAAAAGCATTTGGTATCATTTATAGCATTTGCTAAAAATGACTCTGCTACATATTTCCTCTCCATTTGGCTAATGACTTATCATATACAGTAGGTTGCTGAAGGCCATTACTAATAAAAAATATATATATATAATGATGTAGCAGATGTGTTGCCAATAGTTTTTTCATCAGGCGGCATATAAACTAAGTTTATGATTTTCTAATCAAAGTTTAGAGAAAAATGTTTCACAATCAGTGAAAGGGGAAATACTAACTTTGGAAATTAATACATTTTTATAAATCAGTGATTCGCAAATTCATCTGGGATATTGTATGACTCAAGAATAACAACTAAAATAAAATTAAATCCAAAAACATACATCTGTGTGTGTGACTAAATAGGGAAACTAGATTGTAAGCTCCACGGGACAGGGACTGAAGTGAATGATGAATCTCTGTAAAAGGGCTGCATAATATAGTAGTGCTATATAAAAATGAATAAGTAAATAAGTATGTATTCTCTGTATTTCACTACATTAGATTGAAATGGTGTCTTCTGAGTTTGAGAATTTGTAATCCTCTAAAAAACATTTGACTTTAGTTTTTCATGTGATGATTGTTAATTCAGCCACATTTATGTCTTAAATGAATTCGATGCCCAGCAGGTATATACTTTATCTATTAAGAATAGTGATTATTGTATTCCTGAAGCTAAGGTTTGTGAAAATCTATTGTTTTCTCCAGAGTCTGAATCAATAAGTAAAAGTTTGTTTTCTCAAGTGAGAAGAGAAGAGGTTGAATTAAATTTTAATAGCTTTCCAAGAGTAATCCCTCTTATATAAAAAAAAACTATTAAATTCTGGAATATACAGTACAGATTGTAATAATTCAATAATTATTATAAAATCTACTATAGTAAATAATTAAAGGATAACAATGTAAATTGTTTACAATTTAAAGGATGCTATTTGATATTTGATGAGCCTAACATTTTACTATAATTTTATCCAGGTATCCTTTTTTTTTTTAATTTAAGAGTACATGAGGCTTAACCTACCCAAAGAAATTACTAATGAAAGGGGATATTTTTCAACTGTTTTAACATTTTTGCAATTAAACTTATCAGTCTGTACATATTTTACCTTTCCAATCTTTTTTTAACAATAGTATAATTTTGTGATATTATTTTGCACATTTTTCTTCTCTGTAAAGAGACCAAGGCGAAATTTATTAAAATCAGTAAATTACCGACATCTCGATATCGGAATTTACCAATAGCAATATTGCGGCCGTTCTGCCATTGAAATCAATGGTTCGGCCGAAATTTGATATCGCGATATCGGTAGCATCAATATCGCCATATCGATAGAATTCCAATATGGCGATATTGATGGTATCAATATCACGATATTGGTAAAAATCGATCCGATATCACGATATCGATACTATCGCGTTTAATAAATTTCGCCCCATATGCTCTTGAAAATAAAACAAAAAGCATTACAAAGTGTAAACACATTCTTTTTAAAATGTACCAGAAACCCTTCCCTACACAATAGAAATGTTATGTAACCCTTATTCTCTAATGATTTTATTTATCTTCTTTTGATACCTACGATTTACTTGATTCTTGATTTGTTATTGATTACTAAGTTATGGTTGCCCCAATTTCTAAGTTATTTCCATATTTCTTCACTATAGCTCAGCGCATTCTCTTATCTAACTGGGTCATACGCTTAATGGTTCATGCTGTGGTGAACTGTCTAAACTTTTTTTGCTTTCGTCTTTATTTTTCTTTGTGAATTACAGAAAATTTTAAATTAAATAAAAAATGGTGAAACCTTTTTACATTAAGAACATAATCGGACATAGTTTTGCAGAGATAATGGTGACATCAGCAAAAACAACTGGGGTTTTCTAGAAATGGTACAAGGTACTTTGGATAGTACTCTGATCTACAGTCTGAGACACTGGAAGTTATAAATTAATAGTAGTGCTACAGAAAGGAACACTATAAGCCTAGTGCAGCTGTAACAACTCTAATATATATAACTATCAGATAATATGGTCAAAAATGGTACAGACGAAGGAGTTGCATTAATATTATTTATATACTATTAATTAATGTACAGTTAGGAAAACTCTATGATACACAAAAAAGGCATTCGCTGGTAGTGTGGTTTAGGCCAATGTGGACTGCTAATTGTTGCTATTATTGTTGTATAATTCATTCATTTTGGATTTATAATGCGCTCAAAGTTTTCTTTTAATGTTAGAGAGCTGCATATGTGTTTTATTTCCCTTAGGCTAAAATATCAATAGCAAGATATGGTGCCCTAAAAGGTGAATGCATGTTCATCATGTTCGTAAACTCTATAATTTCTTATCCAGGCTGAGTTAAAGATTAACTGCTCAAAAAACAATGATATACTAATCCCCTTTCTCAAGATGGATAACAGTATCTATTACTTAGATTCTTTCTTAGCGTTCAGGTTCTGAAGCTAAATCGAAGATCTTGTTTCAGCATATGATTTTGAAACCGAATATCTTTCTAATGAAATCAACAGATTATACTTTCAACCACTTGACCACCATGTCACCAGTATTATATTGAATTGATGATCTGGATGATATTTTCTCGTATGTATGTATAATTTTATTTATAAAGCACCACAAATTTAAGCAGCGCTGTACAATTCAGCAATACAAGTACAGTACAGACAAAGGAAAAGTGCATTAAACAATTCAAGTAAAATATCACAAGGATACATCAAATTAAATGCTAGGTTGCGATTGACACAAGAGGTTGGAGGTCCCTGCCCCATGGAGCTTGCAATCTAAGTGGAAGGAAGACTTACATACACAGATAGGACAATAAGAGCTGTGGAGTCATAGGTCCATAAATGCAAATAAATAGATTAAAATAGATATAGATAAATACAGTGAATAAATTGATAAATACAATAGATATATACAAATATTAAACATAAACATTATACATAGAATCAATGCTAGTGCTCTGACAGATAGGATTTCAATTTTGTTTTGAACGTGGAGAGGGAATGTATCTGGCAGAGACAAGGCGGTAAAGAATTCAGAAGGTGAGGAGCAGAGAGAGAAAAGGGTTTAAGACGAGAAAGGGCAGTATTAGTACGAGGTACGCAAAGCTAGTTGCTGTTAGAGGAACATAGAGGTCACCGAGGAACATACAGACATAAAAGTGAGGAAATGTAGGGTGGGGCAAGAGAGTGGAATGCCTTAAATGTCAAAAGGAGAACACTGTAAATAATTATTTTAGTTACAGGAAGCCAAGGAGCAGAGTGAGGTTGGGAGTAGGGCTGTCCTCTCTGTAGAGAGAGAATTCTGCCAGCAGAGTTTAGAATAGATTGGAGCGGGGTGAGGTAGGAAACTGGAAGGCCAAATATAAGAACATTGCAGTAATCCAAGCAAGATAGGACAAGAGCATGCAAGAGTGTATTAGCAGTGGAGCAAGAGAGAAAGGGGCGGATCTTGGCATTGTTGCAAAGAAAGAATCGACAAGATTTAGCAGTGGAAGAGATGTATTTAGAGAAGGAAAGAGCAGAGTCAAAAATCACTCCAAGACAATGAACAGAGGTTACAGGGTTGATATTCGCACCATCCACTTGAATGGAAAATGTAGGAACGGGTCCAGGTTTGGGTGGGAATATAATCAGTTCTGTTTTAGCAAGATTTAACTTGAGGTGGCGCTTGGCCATCCACGAGGAGATTTCCAGAAGACAATTTGAGACTGTAATTCAGGCGTTAGCTCAGGAGCAGTTAAATACATTTGGGTGTCATCGGCATACAAGTGATATTGGAGACCAAATGAATTGATGATATTATGATGGAATCATATGCTGTATTTATTGACAGTTATGACTCGACTTTCCAGTCAGCTTATTTTGGCCAAACAACCCTGAGATATTGCTGAGCATTTTCTAAAGTGAACAGTGTCCAGGGAGGTAGATTTAGTAAAAATCCCAAAAATGAATTCTATTTACTGTCTTTCCTGTATGATATATAAAGACTGATATTTAGAGCTAGGTAAATACAATTCTGGTTGTTTCTGGGTAATTAGGATATTCTAAGTTCAACTAACCCATACAGAAACATTCTTTATTATTCTACCCCCTATCCCAGTGATTGATAACTCATAATTGACTGCCGAGAGTTACTAGAATTTAGTAAATGATTGCCACTGTTGATGAATTCTCTTATTTGTGCGGCAACCAGAAATCTTCAGTGGCATTTTATGCAGTATACAGAGTATAAACATATTTCTCTTTACTCTTCTACTCACCGTTGAAGGTAGCAAGCTATTAATAGTGTTTGATTGTCCAAAGTACTCTAGGGAAATTGATCAGTGTCTATTATGTTTATGGATGTTGATATGGAGAAGGCATCAAATATATTTGACTTAATAAATGCAATTTGAGCCTGATAATTATTAGTTAATACCTAATAACAACTGTTAGCATTCTTATAAGATGCTGTTAAATTTAATCTAAAAGTAACTTGCCAAGGAAGTTGGTACTGCTGTAAATAGGGAAGGTGGACTATGTCAATAATTTGAAATAAAATGTTATACCTACCTTTAAATAACTGTTTAAAAAATGCGATTCCTGCTCTAATTTCTGAAGTTTGCTATGTTCCTTTCTCCTTTTAGGCTCTTTCATGGTAAGCACCTCTTTGTTTATGGCTAGTAATGATGCTGGTAATTATTTTATTTGTATATATTTTAGTACGTCAATGTTTGAGTGTTTCTGTGTGTCTCTTAGTAATTTAAAATAGGTTGTTCCATTTCTGGAAGATGCTACATTCAGATTTTATTGCAGATGTAAATATTTTGGACATTTTTTTTTTAACTTGCATTAACACTTTTTGACCAATTACGACAGCATCTAATTTTCCCAAGGAAATAAAAAAAGTGACACCATTAATATGGCAGTTTTCTGCTTCAAAGAAATATTAACTGAACCACATATTTTTAATAAAATAGCAAGGTGTTTTAATCAACAGTCTGACGACATTTCTGTCGTTACAAAAAAAAAGGTGACATCCTCTTACAGTTGTAAGAATTATCTGATGTTAAACCTCTCGAATCTCTGTAAAACATGACTTCAATATACAGTTTATTTTGAAGCTTTGAATTGAATTTTTTGTTCACTGTCCAGGTATAAGATCTGAGTTACACAGATAAAATTTATCTAAAGAGGCATTGTATTTATGTTGTGAATGAAAGCTTTCTATATATCAGTACAGCACTACAGTGCAGGATATTATACTATAAATCAAAATTACAGCTAAATGTTATTTCACTTGGCTCATAGTCAATGTCTAATACTAAAAATACAAGTTACTGTATCAATGTTATATTTCTATGTCTCCATTATATACAGTATGTACATATTAACTATATGAATAGGGTTCTCAGTTACTTTAACCTTATTCTCTTCTGTCCATGCTGATTTAAAGGAAAACTATAGTCAGATTACATCTTTACATATGCAGTACTATACCTTTGTGAGAAGTGTTTCTCCCCAGTAGTTACTTCATTTGAAGCAGGATGATTTATTACACAGCACTGATAAACTCCCACACCACCAGGAAATGTCTGCGTGAGATTTTTTGTTTACATTGTAATGTAATACCTGAGGATAAGTTAGTTTTCCCAAGCACCAGCCTCTGTAATCTCCTGCATTTCGTGCCATGTAAAAATGTAAACAAGCATGATTGATGAGGCCAAAAGGTCTTGAATAACCAATAGAAGTTAGGCAGGTTTTTCTTCTTGTGTTTCCTAACTTAAAAAAGAAAAGTGGGGGAGAGGGGAGGAAAAAATGTCGGCTCTCATTAGAACTAATTGGAGAAACAAACAACAAGTATTATTTCTTCCCTAAACTTTTTTTTAAGTATTTGAGTTAGCAATTGGCTTAGTATAAAGGATTTTTATATGTATGTGGGCAGTTATATTGGCACTATAGTTCTTTAATGTTATACGTGTAACTCTAGCTATGGCCTTCTTTTCCATGTATTCTGGTGATTTAGAAAGTTAAACAAGTGGTTCAATAACAACAGTAGACTAGGAAAGAGGATTTTTAGAGAACTGGGCTGACTTCTCAGTTGACTACAGGCTTTTTAATAAGGATGCACTGCACCTAAATGGGGAGGCTGCAACTATGCATGGGGAAAATATATCTAGAAGCCTGGAGGAGTGTTTAAAAGAGGGATGGGGAGCACAAAGGTGCATGAAAAGGGGCAGAAAAGTATATATAGCTATTGGGATTTATTCATTAAACTGGATGTGGAATGGAGGTTGGTATTAAAATAATTGATTAGGAAATTTTTTAAAGTAAAAAAAAAAATACTAATGCTAAATGCCTAATGCTAAACTGGAATTATTAGAATCTAAGTAAAGTATGACTAAGTGGATATAACTTGGCTGAGTAATAGCTATAACTTGGTATTTAATTGGTTTAATCAGTTACTAACTGTCATTGGTTTAATCAGTTACTAACTGTCATTGGTTTAATCAGTTACTAACTGTCATTGGTTTAATCAGTTACTAACTGTCAATGTTTCATCAATTACTGTCAATTGAAGTAAGAACTTTTGCCAAATTAAATGATGTCACCAATGTTAAATTAATGCATATTTTTAATGAATATAAATGTCTATATGCATTGGCTGATTTAATACAATAATGAACCACTGTGACAAAGTTTTATAATAATGGCACCAATTGACAAATGCTCTGTATATATATATATATACATTTATTATATACAGTATATACATATAATGATTTCTCTTAGGTGCAATTATTTTTTAATGAAAGTACCACACCCAGTTTTCATAACATAATTCTTTATGTGCAAGTACGCTCTTATTGTATGATGTACACAGTACGTACATAGAGGCTATGCTGACAGGATTAACATACTGCGTGTGAAATGCAAAAAAAAGTCTGTTCAGTTAGAAAACCATGAAATGGAGAATCCTGGGAGCCCTCAGGGAAAGGTTTTGTCAAACATATTGAAGACTGTATAACTGAATAAAGGTCATTTGTTTGTAAAATTATTTAAAAAAACATTCATTATTGATTTTTTTTTTCCATTTTTACAAACATGCAAGTAATCTGTCAACAAAAATGATGGAAACAAGAGAGGCTTTAATGCAATGCAAGAAAAATGTAAGCGCAATAGAAATCTGTGTGTACTGAATACAGATAGTCCACCTCCAAGCTAGCATTTCAATGCTAAAAATATCGCATGAGGAATATGATATGAAGACAGTTGGTCAGTAATGAATAAGCCTCCTAATGTGGCAATAAAAGTATTTGAAAACGTATCGCTAAATGGTATACAGGCTGCATACACCAAGGTACTTAATAAAAAATAGGAAGAATTAATATAATGCTCCACACGTAAACATTTTAATAACTCACTTCTCAGGCCGTTATTCACTAACGTTCGAACTGTAGCGTATAGGTGCAAATTCGCCAGATAAAGACAGTCGCAATAGGCTGCTCCTGTCGCAGTCACGACTTTACAATGGGGAAATTGTCGCAGATTTGCTATGGGAATCCGCTGTTTGTGAATTCGACAGTCGAATTCGCACCCTAGAGAATAACCCCCTCAATAGCTACTGTTGCCTTGTTGCTTTCCAGATATGCTTCTGTTATCTCTACAAGAACTTACAAATATTTTTAATGGAATCATTAACTGTTAATAAACTAATGTTGTGAAACTGGAGTTCTGGATTTTTTCATTGGTGTGTATGTGTTAGAGGAGATGCTGTCATTTCCTTTTAATTATTAATAATAAATTATAAATTGGAGACATTAATGGATCTAATTGATCCAATGAAGTATGAATGCCTACCCTTTTATTTAGAAAAACTTTTTACCATCCTGTGACCTGAACTGCTCTGAATACACCTGTTTGCCTTCGCCACATCAGAGTGGTGAATTGAGGGGTTGATGGCAGGGCTCCAATGTTGTGTAAGGTGACTATTCATTCAAAACTAACAATGGCGACTGTAACTAAATTATTCTACTACTAAACATGAACTAGGCACAAGGTGACATATAATAATAATTATTTTTCACTTATATAGTTAGTGAGATATGATGAGACTGACATCAATACCCTTCAATAGAGAAATTCGGCTCACTCCGCATGACTTCTCATCCTACTATTGTGCTCTTGACTGTGCTGCACTACGCATGCGACCACATCTGACACTGTCCAATTCTCCGTGAATAAGAAGTGAATTTTTTTTTTATTTGTAATTTTTATTTTCATTTGCATAACATGTTTTACATTAGTATAGTATGTAATATATTTGGAGATCTATAACATTGTAAACATTGTAAACTTTGGTTAATTCTTCCTCTTTCATTTGTGAATTGTTTACATTGTTTATCATAAAGATTTATATGCATATATGATACAATTTTCCTTCTTAATTGAGTTTTCAAATGTATAAACATTGAAAATGGTCTCAGTGATTGCTGAAGATAACAGAAATTTCTAACGTTGGTATATATGTTAGTATAAGTTATTTATGAATTAGTTATTTTGACTTGTGTGACATGTTTCTAGATAAATACTCCAGAGTAACCACATTAGTTCTTCGTCATATTCTAGGTCTTGCATTTGTGCTTTAATTAATTCCATAGCCCTGACCCACTTTATTTTAGGTTTAAGGGAGGAGATATCTGGGAGGTCCTGTTTTTTCCAGTTGGCTGCTGGCAAGGTTTTGGTTGCTGTAATGATATGTGTGGCTCGTTTTCTTTCAGTTTTTCTGGGTAGGTTGATTTTTTTGGTTCCTATTAGGAAGGTTTGTGGACTACTTTGGATTGATGTCTTAAATATTTTATTTTTTATTTCTCTTATGCTTTCCCAGTAATTTTGAGCTTTTGGACAGTTCCACCAAATGTGTATTAAAGTGCCTTGTTGTGCAAAAACTCTGAAACATTGTGATAAACTTGGGTTTTTATACATTTTTTAAATGTTCTTTCTTTAACCTTTTCCTATCTAATAAAATTTCCTGTTCTGCCCATTGAAATCCTAATATTTTTGGCAAAAAAAGTCAAATTAGATATTTCATGCAATATCAGTGAATTTTATCAAAGAAATTAGCAGGACAGGATAGAGAAATACGTCTGTAATATTGACATCCCCTGCCAGGGGACCAAGGATTGGAATGGAATTTTTGGAATGTCTCCCTCTAGGGGATACAGGATAGGAAAAGGTTAATGGTCGTGCAGATTGAAGTTTGTTTTCAGTTTTTTCAGGCCCAAATCAAAGATTCTTCTGAGATGTCTCCCCCCCAAGAAGAAGGGAATTTGCATCTTTCTGATTGTAGTGACGCAAACAGACACAAAGTCACTATGATAGTTGAATATACACTTTAATGAATGACCCCCCATGGTCTCTAGGATTTGTTCTTGTAGTAACTCTTCCTGGACTGGAAACTCTGGAAGTTTCCTAACAAACTTTTGATGCATACTGGGACATTTCAAAATCCTCTGGGATTTTTTAAAAAAAATAATATATAACAATAATTAATGCTGTTGCACCCCTAACATAATTGTTGGGGGACCATAAATTATTGTGGTTGTGAAATCCAGCTGTATAAGGTCAAGATTCAGTGAGCAGCTACAGAGACCTCAGATGATCCCAATGTTTTACTTCTGCCAGTGACTTGAGGTTTCTGTATTATAGGGAATCACTCAAGTGCTGGAGCTGCCTTTAGGGACTAACATACGCCAAACAGTTTCTTTCACATTCAATATTTATTTCAAGAAAAATGAACTTAAAGCACAGCCTTTCTTTGGCAAAACAAAAAGCCAGTTGAAAAAACCCACCCCTTTCAGGGTAAAAAGTAATTGATCAAGACACAGTGGGTAACTGCAAATCCATACAGTTTTGGATCTTGCATAAAAAGTACCTTCCCTTCTCCAGAGTTGTCTCCTTGGGGTTTCAAAGTACTTAAAAGTCAAGTTGTATAGCAGAGTCTTTAACCACTAGTCCCTGTTGCTTTCACAAGAAGCTTTAATCTCTGCTACAGTAATCACTTCCTGACTTCCAACTCCACCCCCAACTGGCTCTCCAAGCTCCACCCCCATCTGGCTCTCCCAGCTCCACCCACAACCCAGTTTACAAAATCTGAACTTAACTCCAGCATTATGTCTTCATAATTCGGGAAAAATACCTTCCCTTAAATACAACACCCTCACAATATATATTATACTAGCTGATGTACCCGTCGTTGACGGGTTGAAATAATCTTAGCAACAGATTTTCA
>WMED01001650.1:0-26453 GCA_019650415.1 Pipa parva
ATTTAACTGAGCAACATAACTTTTTGGTTTGTAAGATTTATGCATCTGTTAATGAATCCTTCTCTTGTTTGAAGTTTGAAGGCTCAAACTTATTTGCATCTTATCAAACCTGCTAAATTTGCAGGGGGTTGAATACTACTTGTAGGCACTGTATATATATATATATATATATATATATGTGTGTGTGTGTGTGTGTGTGTGTGTGTGTGTGTGTGTAAACCTCTCCAGAAGGAAATACATTTGCAATGTTAAACATTGTAAAGGAATGACACCCCAACCCAGAAAAAGCTGTCATAGAATACCAATGAGATCTATTTTAGAGTTTCTTGTCTTTGCCTGGTCTGTAGAGAGAAGGTAGTTCTAATCAGTGTACAACTTATTTTAGAAGTATATTGTTATTGTTCAGTGGATCAGATAGTGAATTTTTTGTTCTAGTTGGGTTAGTGCTAGTCAATTCCTGAGAGCAGAGTCTAATATGTTAATGGTCAGGTTGACCCTCCATTGAGGGAAGCTGTAAAAAAACATTAACAACAGCACACAACTTTAGCACACTGGATCACTGAAGACAAATGGAAGCAGAATGTACTAAACTAGAACACTGTACGGCAGAAATCTGACAGGAACAGCTAAAGGTCAATTAAAACCAAAGTTTAAAAAGCTTAGGTGACTATAGTCAGTACTGTACTTTTCAAGCAAATCATAAAGGGTTTTCATGACTTTCATTTCTAAATAATTTTGGTAGATTTGTACTGAGAGTTGAGTTCCTTTACGTAAGAAAAAAGTAGATTTAAATAACTGGTAATGTGGGTATGTTTGGAATATTTAGCAAACTATGAACATATCTGAGGGACATGATATTCCTGTTGTGTGAAAACGTGCTGATCTTCCATCTGGTCATATAGTCTGTTGTCCAGTTGAACATTGCCATGCAGGATTTTACCCACAGGGAATAACTGAAAAAGAAGAACAAGGAAGAGGGAAGCAGACAGAAAAAATAATAAAACAAATGCATATTTATTTAAGGAATTAAATTGTGTTACACAAACCCCTTTGAGGCTGGAAATATGAATAGTAAGAGTACAGTAACACAAATCTTTGCTCAGGATAGTTAACATCTTTTAAATTGTTTTTAGAGTTTGAACTTAAGTGTAATACATTTTTTTGATGACTGAAATGAACACATGCATTAGCTGTGCTTAATGACTATTACCAGAAACTTTACAATTGCCTTTTTCATTTTGTGTTTAATGTACTTCAACATTACAATGGGGGAAACTATCAAGTGGTGAAATCTCACTGTTTATCTTTTTTTTTCATTTGTTTTGCTTTCACTTAGTGCTTTTGTCCTCTATTTGAAAGCATTTGTTGAATATCGAGTCAATTTTAGTTTCCAGTAAAGTCACATTTAAGATTCTTCTTGTATTTATGTATAAGATGGTCAAGTGGTAAAGCACTCTTAATAGGAATGCAGACTGCCTTCACAGATGTAACTAAAGGAGAGGATGCTGGGAGGTCAGGTAGGGACACTAAACTATTTCATTGTGATAATAGAGCTGTTGTGACTGCAAAAAAAAAAAATAAATTGATGGGAAATTCATTTTTCTAAAAATATTATGAAACACAAATGTATAAAAATGAAAAAGCTTCTTTTTTTTTTTCTTATGTCCCCGGATAGCTTGGTATACATATTACATTTAGCTATTTTTACTGTTTGTTTATTTATGATGTTTATATAGTCCTGACAGATTACACAGCACTTTAAGAGATTAGTCTTTCACTTCTGCCACTGCTTCATGGAGATTACAATCTCATTTTTCCTACACTGTCACACTCATTTGCACAGATTAGAACCAGTTTTGTCACACTCCAATTAACCTACCAGTATTTCTTTTTGGATTGTTAAAGGAAAGCAGAGGAAACCCACGCAAACACAGGGGGAACCTACAATCTCCATGCAGGTGCTGACCCAGGAACACATTGCTGCATGTCATCAATGCTAACCATAAAGCCACTATGCAGCCCTGAAATTTGACATACTAATTGCATCATAGCAACAACTAATTGTATTATTCCACTTTTTCAGTTTTATAATTTGTTTTCTGTTAACTCACATTAACTCACATGCAGTCAAAATACTATTATATTCTATTATAGGAGACATCCTTAGAACAGCAGAGAGCAGGCTAACGGAGGAGCATGTCCACCAGTGGTGTAGAGTGAGCCCCTGCAGCCCTGCACTCTCTCTGCCATTGCAGGTGCTGCAGGGACTCACCGCAAAATAAAAACTATGTCCTTACCTGTGCATGGAAAAGGTGTGTGCACTTCCATGAGGGTTGTGCACAGGTAAGGAAGTGGTATGTATTGACCAGTGGTGGAACAAGAAAACATTTTCAATATCAGCAGAGCCATCTCTATAGAGAATAATACTCTAAATCAGATAAACACTTTCCAGCAAAAAATTTTCCTTTTTGTGCATTATAAATATTAAGATCAGTCATATTGATATATTAGCGCTAATTATCACCATTTTAAAAATGTTAAAAAGGTTCCAAAACACATTTGACTTACATAAATATCCCCGTAACAATGAACTTCTTTAGGAATTACACTGATTTCAGCTCTGATTAGCTCTGATACAATATCATGATTTTCTCCTATGCTGAAGTGAACACACATTTCAGAAGTCAGCTTTGATGCTCAGTAATCAATCAAAAAAAGAAATCTTGTGAAATTCAAAATTCCGCAGTGAAATTTCAGTTTTACTAATTTATTTCTAGATCATGGAAATCCAAAACAATGATAATAATAACGTATTGAAACAAGTAAAGCAAAGTAAAAAAAAAAAAGATAAATATCCTCTCTAATGTTTCAGATTGCAGGTGGCGATCTCTTAAATTAAAATCCGCAGAAATGATTTATTCCGCGGCGATAATATTCATCCAGTTCCATCAAATGTTATATTGCGCATTCATTTTAAACATAAGAGAGATCTCATGAAATGTATCAGAAATTCACTCTTCTGTTTTCTTTACTAAAACCATCCTCCATTTACAGGTGTTTCTTTTGTTTTGTTTTGTGGGTTTTTTTTTCAGACCTTTTATATTTTCAGTATTCCCAACCCAAAAGAATGACATTCATTTTCACAGTTTAAGTGCTGAATGAGGTCACTGCATCATGCTGCTATTTACAATTATACATTTCAAAAGCCTTGCATCGTTTGCGCACCTGAGCATACCACAATGCGGCCTTGGCACAGTCAGCAACACAGCTTCTCCACGTAGACGATTACTCACAGCTGTAACAGCCAGCATTCAAACTAGTTTTTTTATGTGTTCATTTGTTTATTTGTTCCCACCTGAAGAGCGATTGAACAAAAGTCATCTGCTGTGTAGATGGTGAAAGTCTTAACTTGTTTCTTTGAAAAAAAAAAATGTGGCTTTTAATATTCTTTCTATAAATATTCTATTGCATGCTAATATTTTATCAGCTAACCAAAATATATCTAAAAACACAGTCCATTTTTAAAGTATTATTTTCTGTGCAGTTGTGTTATTGAAATCTAAATAGTGCGGTTTCATTTAGAGTTCACTGCAAGCAAATAGCAAAGGCTGAAAACATTCCTCTTTGTTCTGAAGAGATGCATTTGCATAATTAAAAAAAAAAAGAAAAAATGGAGTTACAATTTTAACATGCTATAGAGGAGAGAGAGAGATTAGACCAGTAAGTCTTACATTAATTGTCCCTTACTAAAATTTAATGACTTGTATATTTCAATCTGAAGGTAACAAACTAACAGTGGAATTCATCAACGGGGCAAATCATTTCAGAGGTTTAGTAACCCGTAGAAACCAATCAGCTGTTAGTATTTGCTAGTACAGTGGAACTATAGCTATGGAAACGTCTGATTGGTTGTTACGGGTTACCGGACCTATGATTGTACCTGTTGATGAATTCCCCTATTTGTTTAATGTTTTTGATTAGGTGGCAAAAGTGGTAGAGACCAGGTTGCAGTGTTCTCTAGGTTTATTTTAGCAAAGCAATGACACTAATGCTCATTCATAAACTACAAAAAAATTTAGATAAACTCAAAGCTAATAGACTACATTATGATATTAGCTATAAATATAGTAGTAGGTCCACTGACCAATGGAAGTTGGGGCAGACTTCAGTATAATGAGAGGAGCACTCATTTACCAGACGTCCTGTAAAGGAACTTGGATTTTGATCCATTGTGCTCACAGGTTGTGGCCTCCAGGGAAGCCCCTCCATGTGGCAGTTTCAGGCAAAGATGTCTGGAATAATTGGAACATTGGTAGAAGCAGGAGCCTGCATTACAAAATAACCAGCAGTATAGCAGGAGACTGGAGCCAACAGCAAAACAGGATCAGACAGAAAGAGCAGACAAACAGCACAATTATGCCTGTATTTAGACGTTATAGCTCTGGAAATAATTTAACTCTTTGGAAGCTTTATGTATATAATTCCTTGCTCAGGCAATGTCACCTTGAATCTAGAAGCCTTATATAGGCAGACTTATGCTGTGACTGGCTGACAGGCTAGGATAGGCTGTGAAACAATCCACAAGCTAATTCCTTGATTATCTCAGATGTGGTCTAAAATGATGTGTCTCTTTGCAGATGAAACAGATAACTAAAACAGGTGTAACAGGGTCAGTTGTTTTTAGTGCTATGCAATTTGGATAAACTGGTAAAATGGCCAGAGCAGGACTATAGACTTAATTTGGCAAAATGTAAAATAGTGCAGAATGGACACACATTTCAGTGCAAACTACAGGCTTAATAGTCATCAACAACAGCAGAGGGAGGTACTTCAAACTAAGGACGCAAATGTAGTGAAGCAGTGGAAAAAGTAACAACATTTTAGGATGTAGAGAAAAAGGTATTAGTAGTATAAATACCACTTTTGGGTTTAAGGTTTATTTGCACAGCTACAACTATTGTGAAGGAAAAGCAGCAGATGTGACGTTAGCATTAGGTACAAATTACTATAGGGGTTAGTATGTTCTTAGACTTCAGTTGTTTACTAATGGGTTAACTTCATTTTCAAGTAGACAATTAGATCGTTTTCTGAGATGCAAATAATTCAGTGTTTTCATGAGCTTATTAACAAATTTGGCTTGTCAGATGCACAAACTAATTTGCACATAATATCACAGGCTCTGGGGCTCATTTAACAAGAACACTGCTATAAAGTTACCTCATTTGCATCACATGGTACTCTTAGATGGCTCTGTTGATTTGCATCAGTAAGCTGTGGTGATGCTGAATGGACCCTGTGCATTAATCCAGGTTTTAAAACAACACTCTGTGTAAATAACAAATGCACCTTGACAATTCTTTCTCTCTCCACAAAAGAAATCCCATTCCTTCCCCCAAACCAACTGATGTCTTCATGTCTACATTATTTGTTAGTAAACAAACAACAACTATAAAGTAATAGATTGTTTAATGCATTTATCTAGGGGTGAAATACATAAAGAAAACATGTTGCTTCTGTAATTTCACACTCAGCTAGTTTTGGACATTTTCTGGGAAACTTATCAACAGTGGCAAATTTTACAGAGATCCAGTAAGCCATAGCCACTTATTAAGGCTGGGTTCACATGAATGTATGATGCGCAGTGCATCATACACTCGTATGAAGGACAAAAAAAATAAGCTGAGCGTATTTTTCTATTGTACTTACCAGCGACAATGTGAATGCTCCCTCAGCATTCACATCACTTCCTGTGTGTCACATTTTGGGCGCAGCGTATATACGCCGGTCAAAATGTGACACACAGTGTTCCGGACCCAGCATATGCTTCTCATATACGCTCATGTGTCTGGAACTAGGTAAGTATTTTTGGCTTTCATTAAGCCATATTTTTTTTTTTTACACGAGCATATGATGCGCTGCACATCATACGCTCGTGTGAACCCACCCTAACAGTGAGCATGTACAGGTATAAGGAAGTTAGAATGATAAAACTCAGATTCTGATTGGTTATTATGGGTTACTAGACATCTGTAAAGATTGCTTCTGTTGATAAACTTCCCTGAATTTTTTTACTTAGGATTTCTTTAATTAAGTTTAGTTGAGAATTGTTTGGCTCACCTGGCCTGGGATAATTTATGTGGCACAACCATGGGGGATGAATTAAATTGTAAAAAATCATATTAAAAATGTGTCAAACTTCCATTGAAAGTCAATATAAAATAAAATGATGCCCAGACACCCTTTTTGATTTAATTCAACGTCATGTTTTAATTGATATAAATGTATGTATGTATAATTTTATTTATAAAGTGCTACAAATTTATGCAGTGCTGTACAATTCAGAAATACAAAAACAATACAGACATGGAAGAAGTGTATTAAACAATATAAGTAAAATATCACAAGGATAATTCATTTTAAGTGCTAGGTTGTGGTTGACACAAGAGATTTGAGGTCCCTGCCCCATAGAGCTTACAATCGAAGTGGGAGGAAGACTTACATATACAGATAGCAGGACAATAAGAGCTTCAGAATGCATTGAGACATAGATCAATAACAATAAATAACAGAAAAAAACAAATATTGGAAGACACAAATTAAAAAAGGCAAGAAATTTCACACCTTGATAAATATGCCCCTGAATAATATTCAGAACTATAGTGCTAGTGGGACAGCCTTTACAGTACAAATAGATGAACAAGTTTTGGCTATTTTAATGTATTTCTCTAGGTCCTGAGTGGGGAACAGGTTTCAGTGCAATGAAATTACAATACTGGCAAAATGATCAAAAAAATGTGGCAAAATTAAGTGGTTAAAAAAGGTAATTAAAACTAAAACATACACGCAAACTCATGTATAAAAATATAAAGAAATAAAGAATGTATATATAAATAATGTATCAGACATTTGGACTTCATGTCGGCAAAAAGTAAAATTCTATATATTTGTGCTGGAAAGGCCATTTAAACTCCATCTAATTAAAAGAAATCAAAAACTTAAAAAAAAATCTATATATTTTTTTTTTTACAATATTTCGAAATGTGTACATTTCTAAAGAATGAAACAAATACAGTGAGGTTCTCTGCATATAGTGAACTTGTTTTATAGCTTTGCATTTTTTGACATATATCATGTTGTTCCATTAAGAATCAACTGATGAAACTGACTGCAAAAGAAGCACGGCTCAACAATGACATATATTCTGTCATACTGTAAGCAACAAAATCTGATCCCAAATGGGCTTAGTATAAAAACATCTTCTTGCAACAACACATAACTCACATAAAGGTGGAACTCTTGCTGTGCACCAATTGAAAATGTACAGACCAAAGTAATCCATCAACAGTATGAAAACCAATGTACCAACAAGTACGAATATATAGGATACTGATTTGTTGGTCCTTTTTTAACAACAGCTGGAAAAAACAAATTTTTATTTCATAACTAAAAATGCACAAGAAAACAAGCAGTTATTATAGTGAATGGAAAAGCAGACCGGCCTTAATATACAAATTATGTCTTATTGAAGACTTTATTTTTTTTTCTATGGATATATTTTTATGTAAAAATGGAGCCAAACCTTACTCATTTTGTTTCCATATAGAGTAAAAAAAAAAAAAAATCCAGGCAAATATTTATGTAAAAGAACAAGTAAAAACAAGCATCAATTTTTTATTATATTCCACCCTGATTTGAATATAGGGATTATTTTTAAATTGACATGATTTAAAATTAATTTCAGCCAAAATTTGTTCAATAATTATAATGTTACCAATGATTCTTTGTAAAAAGGTCACCAGGTTGTCATCCCTACTCGACTTTGCTAAAAATCAAGCCTGGTCATATCATGTCTTAAGTAAATGTTTGATGCAGATTTGAAAATACACAAACTGCTCAAATTTTTGTACCAATGCAGAATTTTACTTGAAATATTATTTAATAATGTCTCTTGTTTATGACTTATCATTGCTATTTTACCTTACATGGAGTTTGAGAAACTTGCCTTGGTAACATATAGAAATCAGAGAAAAGTATATATTTTTTTTTCATTTTACCCGCAATATAAAATGACTAAGTAGCTGCTGATTGGTTATTAATGAATTATGCATTATGAAGCACTTTGCCAATGTCATTAAATGTTACTTAGGGTGAAAGTTATTAAACTCGTAAAGACCCGATTTCGTCTTTTCGAGTTTATTCTTGTGAGATCTCGGCTGTTTCTCTTGGTAAATATTGACCGTTTCTGTTTCTTTATATCAACGTTTACCGGTAGAAAGTTTTCTGTCGAGTTTTTCGATTAGATGTTTTACTGAAAAGGTAGCCATACTACTAATGTAAATTATAGCAACTTTATCAGCAAAAAAATCCAATAAAAAACTCAATTGAAAAGTTTCCATCGGTAAATATTGATTTAAAAAAAAAAACGGTCGATATTTACCGCAAGAAAAAGACGAGATCTTGCCGGAATAAACTCAAAAAGACAAGTTTATTAAATTTCACGTCCGTCAACTGTAGCTATATAAGGAGCATGATTGTATTTTAAAATATCTGTAGAAACAAGGATTTGAAAGCAGCGCACTAACCAGTTAACATATTGAAAAGCACAAACAAATGCCTATGACTCAGGAAATCAAATCAAATAAATGTTCAAAACTGACAACACAGACTCAATGTAATGTAATTTACTGTGGTGGAAAACAAAGGGGAACTTTTCAGCACAAGGCCAAAGAGAACAATGACAACTGTGCTTGCTTCAAACAATGAATGATATTTACTGCAGCACAATAGTAAATAATATGTTTTTTCTTTAGGGATAAAAGTCCAACGTGCAGTAAATACTCAAAAACCCATAGCAAGTCTAGTAAACCATTGAATTATATATCTGATGTACTATATACTGTAGGAATGCATCATATTATTTGCACACCCAGACAGTATCGCTAATAGATGGCTAAAACCATTTAAGAAAATGCTGGAAAAAAATCCATAGTTTTTTGGAAACCTTGGATGCTTGTCCTAAAATAGTTTATCTTCAATATTCACCTATTATAGGAACATATAAACAACTTTCATCAAAACATTTTGACATCTCAATTCGTACATATTGAAGAAATTTCTCTTCAGGGATTGGCTATTGTTATATGTGTTAGAAACACATTGTTGGAATAAGTATGGATTAAATGATCAAATTGGATTACTGGATAATTTGGCCAATGTTTGGTTTGCAGATTTGGACAACAGAATCAGTTACAGATATAGCAGAGTGAGATCTGAGTTGAATGTATACACCTGCATACACTGAATTAGTGATTAAGTTGTCCAAATAATTAAACCGGCCTATATCAGACAACCTGTGTAGGTTGTCAAATTTGGCAAATATCCCATTGTTCAGTTGTAAGCTTGAATTACCAAATACTTGTTCTGTGTTTAGCTTTAATATTCAGGGCTAATACTAGTGTAATCTTAAGGCTGGGTTCACACAAGCGTATGATACACAGCGCATCATATGCTTGTGTAAAAAAAGAAATATGATTTTTGAGATGACAGGTACACTTTAAGATTTTTTTTTTTTTAAAGTTGATGAAAGCATAAAGTTTCTTATTATTTGGAATTATTAAACCCGTCAGTCAGTTCCTTAACTTAAGATTCCAAACTAAACTGCTGAACAGGAAGTGACTGAGAGAGGGAAGGAGCTTCAGTACCAAACTGGTCCCAAATTGCACATTTGGTACATTATCAATATTGCCATTTGGTAAATATGCCCTCAATCATGAAACATTTCCCTGTTAGAAAAAAGACAAAACTAATCCTTTATGCTATTAGTAAAAATGCATTGCTTAATTCAGATTACATTTCTGATGGCATTAGAGTAATATTTTTGCAAATTGAATTTATGTTCAACGTGAATGAGGTATAAGTGGTTACATAAATATATTATTTACCTACCTTGTAACAGTCAATGCCAATATCATTTTCTTTATTTATTTCATACTATATCATTTTCTTTTATGCATACTTTCACAAATCACTTTTATTCAAGTGTTAATGAATAACATCAGCTCCAAGAATTAAAAATCTATGAATTTTATTTAAGCAACAAAACTTGAGTAAAATCACTGGAAATTCACAAGCAGAAACCATACATGTGCACTAGTGTAGCACCACCAAGACTAATGAGTAAAATAAATAATTCAATAAAATTGATATTTAAAATTTTCAAATATCAAAATGAATATGGGTTAAGACTCTAGAGGCTGTGTATGACTAAGGGGTGGAGATCCTGAAATGCATCAGATGAATAGTAGGTTGATCCGTATCACTAGTCCTCCTGTTTTTTCACTATTTTTTTGTATTTTGTGTGTTTTTTTAAAAATTCCTAAAAAAAATATGCATTTTAAAGAGTTATAGTAACTTTGGATTGAAACATAAGACTCTGGAGGGACCCATAAATATGACCTTCTTAAAAATTATTATTAGCATAATTCTCTTTGTATCAAATCTGTATAACAGCACAGAAACACCCTCTCAATTTATCCAAAGTGATAGAAAAATAATGATCTAATGATTTAGAAAATAAAAAAAAAAACTAAATAGGTTAAAACCATTTGATTATAATGATTTAGAAAAAAAGCTATTCATAAGCATGTAACAGAGCAGGCTTTGATCTCAGAAACCTCAGCATATAATGAATCACACAGCTGGCTTGTACTGGTTCAGTAGCGCTGGTACTGTGTGCCTGAGCTATACAGTGTGTTAACAATGAGAAAATACAGCAGCTGCATAAATGCAGTGTAGATGCAGTTTCCTTGTATTCCCGTGATTTTTGTTGTTGTTCCACATCTCACTTTTAAGTACATAGCACCCACATGCTGAAATGGTATTATTTGGCCATTTCTTAGACCTATTTTTAGTATTGTCCAACAGTCACTATGAGCAGTCTCCAACCCACAGGTGCTCTTGTGCATGTAATCCCCAATTGCTTTATTAGTCAATTTATTCAATCAATCCAAATCAATATTCACCCTGACTTCATTCAGTCATTTGTAAAACATCAGTGGCAGCAGCGGGCATGCAATTCATCATAGAATATTTGTACTTTCAATGTAGGGCATCTGGTGTTCTCTTGTGTCCAAACATGTTTTTTAAAATTGCTGAAAATCATGAAAACAATTATTAAGCCGTAGATTAGGGCAAAAATGAAGAACACATCAAAATGGAAGTGAAATGCTAAAAACCATTGGAACCAAATAAGTCTTGACCTACTTTTTAAAATGTTACAATATATCAATGGCATCTTTATTCCTCCATAATAATTACATTACCCCAGTATTTTTTTTCAATGCAATGTTCAACTCTTTTTTCAACCAGCACACCCTTTAAAACGAGCCTGAACCTAACCTGAACCTTAGTTATTTTTCAATATTGCACTTCTGTATTTTTAAATTATTTACATTTTGTTCTGGGACACATACATACATCTTTGTCAATTTCTGCTTATTCTCATCTGTTAACCCTACTAGTAATTTTTTCTTTTTCTTTTGTTTTATAGAATTTCAACCCTCATCATCTATATGTTTATAATAATGATGATAAATATTTCCTATACACCTAAGATATCAATGTCCTAGAACAAGCAATGGAAGAATCTATTTCATGTAAGCCAAATGAAAGAATCAATAATGCTAGGAAACAGAAGAATACTTTCAGATTGGCATGACAGTTATTTCTACATGTTACTTATAAATTGTTCTCTTTGGAGTTGAATTCCTGATTTTCATTCATTTGTGTTTTCTCTATCTACCGGCTGCCGTTATCTTTTGTCTGCTAAGTAAACAATCCTTCTACCTAGTCCAACTATTTTCTGTGAAACCTACGAAAATACATATTCATGATTTTCCCCAGGAAACCCATTTTACAAACGATGACTGCAATCCACCGAAAGAGCATAAAAAGTCAATAAAATTAAAAATGAAATACAGACATAGGGGTATTTACCAAGGTCATTTTGACCAATTTGACCTGTTTTGCTGTTTTTGCCCATTCTTTGCCCATTTTTGACATTTTATTTTACAACACATTTTCAATTTCCCCAATATAAGAAATGCCAAATAAAATGTATTGATCTTAATAAGTATTGATACGTTAATACTGCTACAATTCACATGAATTCAATTGATATTGCAGATATTTCCGACGGGGAATTTTAGTGCACCATATACATAGGGAATCATTGTTTTTTTGCCACCCTCAACTAGGTGAACACTTATTAAGGTTATAAAAGGCTAGAAAGGACTTGATAAATTTTGATATCAGCGATATTGATAACGATATTTTAAATATCGATATTACCATTGATTAAGCAGAGGAAAGTTATTCAGTTTTAGTAAAAACTCCCGTAGAGATGATTTTTCCATGGCAGACTGCCATGGAAATCTAAACTGATTTTGTTTTTGCCAGGTGCAATTTCTCAATAAAGGTTGCAAATCATTATGAACATTTGTCAACAATGTGGTCCTTAACTAGGAAAGTTCAGCTACGTTCCAATTAGTAATAAATATTATCTTTAAGATTGATGTTAACATTAATATGATTACATGGTTACATTGTTCAGAATAAGAATTGTAAGAAAGCAATAAATAAGAAATGGTAAGAATCCAATAAATAAAATAAATGGTATTAAAAATTAGATCAAATATAAAGGGAACATTTTTAGAAAACATTCTTTTAACGTGAAGAAAAAGATTTCCTACAACTTGCCAAGTTTTCTGGTATGTACATACTAATGAATCCCCTTTAAAGCCTATCCAACTATGAAGCATATGAAATATTTCCTCATTTTCTCTATTGTTTCAAACAAATGCTATCTTCTCTGTACACACATTCTTTTTAGAAATGACATTCATAAAGTTCAGTCCAGCCACATCTTCCAGAGAGAATTTTCTACCTTTCTTTAAGCCCTCAGATTTAAATGTCATCTTTTAAAAATCATGATGACATAAAGTGAAATCTGTATGTTGTAATAGATTCTTTTGAAAAAGTAGCCATTAAAATATTCTCAGTGTGAGTAGAAACGTACTCAGAACAACCTTTTGACTCTGGTACTTTGATACAAGGAAGCTAGTAAAAATCTAGATAGATAGATAATTAAAGTTATTCATACTGGTTTCAACAAGCAACTCCTTTCTTTTTTATGCGTATTGAGAACAAAAGACTGATTCTTATCTTCTCTTTACATAAAACACATACGCAAACACACTACCCTTTTTCTTGCAATCCAAAACACACAGACAAACACATTACACTTTCTTCAATCCAAACCAAACCAAAATGTTATTTTTCAGATCTAGCATACAAATTTATATTATATGTACTATTGTTCATTTATCCACATATCACACTAAATATGCCTGCATTCCTAAGAAGCTACTGTTAACACACTAGAATCTATAAATGTGAAATCTATCATATAATAGATTATGTGTGTAAAATAAATAAAAAAAGGCTTTATGTATTTTGGCATAAACATAATGCTGTCATACATGACAGTATGATGTATTTTCTGGATTTAAAGACAAAACAATAAATTATTATTTTGTTTGAGTGCTATAAAAATCATCATATTTCAGCCATATTATGCAAAGTAACTGTTTCGAGAAAAACATCATGCTGAGAATGGTCAGTGGCAAGCGAGGAAAGGTCCAACCAAAAACCCATTGGGTGGACACTATCAAATTGGACATGGGAAAGAACATGGTGCAATTAAAAGAAGCAATGCTAAACAGAAAGGGTTGGAGAACAATGATCCATCGAGTGACGGAGAGTCGGACTTGACTGAATGGAAAAGAAGAAGAAGTTATAAAATGTTTTCTTTAAAGTTAGAGTCCTGAGTTGTTGTGCTTTTTTACTTATTGTTAGCTTATCAATTGTTACTTTATAAAGGGATAAAGAACAAAACATATTGTTGCAAGGCCGCATGTAGTTAACTACTGAGGAGAAGGAGGTAGCAACAACGGATCAATGCTATAGCGAACAGACCCCAAGGCGCAGAGTCTAAGGTACCCCCGGTATTCATCTACAGCAAAGAGGTTAGGGCTTAGTTGCGGAGGGTACCCAGGTCACGGCCCTTAGAGCTGAACACAAATGCAGAGCTGAAGAGAAATGGGCAGACATAAACACAGCAGGCAAAAAGCAGGTCAGACAGTAAAGGGATATTTAATGAATCCAGAGACTAGGAGGAGACAGGAAAATTGTCCCTTTTATCAGGCAGGTAACTAATTTGGAACACTAAACAGTGTGGCACTGCAAACACCCAAGGAGTCCTTATAATTGGGCGCCAGAGTAACTGACAGGCTACCTTGTATAGCCAAGGAGCCTGTCAGGTGATCACGCTGAAAAGATTCAAAAAGCGCGTGGCCGTGGTGTGCGCACTTGTGACGTCAGCATGCACACGCGATGGCCATGAAGAGGAAGAGACGCTGCGCGCCCGGAGCCGCTGGGTGTCCGACGCTGAAATGGAGCGCACCGGTAAGTAGCGATCCTAACAATTATATGATATGTTCTGAACACAATAATGGATTTTTGCAGGGATTCTGCTTCTAGATTTCTTTTTTCTACCTTTTGATGTTTCAGTAATTGTTTGCTAATTGGAGCTGATATGGAGATCTTAAGTTATTGGAAGTTACACAGTTTGTAGGCCACTTGACATGTCATGTTTTCTGTTGATTTGATGATGTGCTATACCCTAGAACAGAAGCTCCCCTGATACCAAAATAATTGTTGAGCTATATTCTTTATGCATAAACAGTGTCATGTGACTGCTAGTCACCTATTCAATGTATATGTAGTCTTCTTGTAATTTAAATAGCTACTCTTGTAGTTCTGCAGAACCAATTGCCCTTTCCTCTAGAAGGTCTTTGTCATCTCAAATGGGAAACCTTTCTGTACCCAATAAGGGAAAATCTCCACACAGAGTAGATCCTCTCCTACACCTAGCCAGGTGAGGAAAAATACAACTCACTATAGTACTTTGTACAATATACAAATTTGGTCATATGGTCCAGCATCAGACTCTGACATGATTAGGTTATGCCAGAACACAGCTGTACTTCTTTCCTATACTGGGGTCAGGCATAAAAATACAGGATAAATGGTAAATATTATCAGGAAATATTTAGATGGTATTTATTTGAATTTTGAAATAGAACTGTTACATTTAATGGTCTGTATTGACTACATACCAAATATGATCACATTTCCCTAATGCTTTCATTATTATAAGTACAATAAATGTACCAAGAAGGAAATAAAGGAAGGAATGTCCCAGGAAGAAAATAAGACCCATTCTGATCTCTGTTTTAAAACTTGAAATCTCAGGATGATCATAAATAAAACACAGAATTGTCCATTGATAATACTATAGCCATGATACTATCATTCATATAACTAAAAATGGTGCATGAAGATATGATTACTAAAGATGCTGACTCCTGCTGGTTAACATGACAAATAAAGCACTACCAAGAAACTCTGGCAGACATACACTGCAGCAGCGCATATGATAACTAACATAAGGGCAATGTATAAAGTACTAGGAATATGCAATGTAAGGTATGGAGGGTTACACTAACACATTAAAATAAAGAATGTAACTTTCTTTTATGACAATGAAAGAATGAGTAATGTAGTGCCATGGCGATATTCTTTAACATCAATCCAGGAAAGCTTTGAAAGAATAACAGAAGTTAAAAAAAAAAAGATGTTAAATTCTATTGTGAGACCAATTTGAACAAATGATATTAGCAGCAAATTGGAAGAAAACGAATATAATGACTATAAAAATGACAAAATAGAGGAATCATTAAACAGTATAAATGAATGAAACGTTGTTTGTAAATTGTAAATCAGGTGAGTGAAAGAAGAAATGAAGAACTGAATGTCATCTATATCAAAATAAAGAGTTTACATAAAAGAATAAAAAATGAATTGAGTTATTTTTTTTCTCATTGACTATAAGAGAGCAACAGATGTTAGAACCCCGTGTGCATTTCTAACCTGTATACTGTACATCGTCAGGAGTGCAAAAGAAAAGATAAAGCATAGTAAAATTAAGGTGAAGATTAATTAACTGTTTTAAATAGCTTTAACTTTATTGTCTAGTTAGTCTATGTAATAGATGTAACACATTTTCTAAGTTAGTTGGACTCCTTTTTGTTAGGGTCAATATTATAGTCCAAGTGCTGTATTAATGGAAACCGCTTATACTGAGTATTAGCTGTCCATTTTTGGGAAGAAACACCCTAGTGTTAAAGCTGGGCTCCATTAATGGTCAAAGATTTAAAGAAGATTAATAACTTCCAAAACAAAGGGATAGGGCAAAACAAGACAATCGACTATTCTGAGCTGCCAGGAATGTTGAGAGTGCAGAATACCAATATAAACCATACTGATATCTACTCAGTAACTGGTAGTTTTCCTATTTGGGAGAAATTAAGCAGTTTGCACAAGGAGGGTGGCTGTCAGTAAAGAGAAGCAGAAAGCGCATCAGTGGATATAGAAAGTAGTTAAAAGCAGTTCTATTTTAACAAATGCTACACTGCCAAATAATATGTCTAAGGTGTTCATTATTTTGTCAGTTGAAATTTCTAATTTTAAGTGATATATTTCATTCTTAAAAAAAGAATAATAATAATAGAGAAATATAGGTCCTTCCCAGATATTGTTTTTCATTTTAACTAATATTTATCAGAAATTGTTCATTGAGGAAAAAAAAAACAAAACTACAATGTGAAACTGTAGATGAAATATAAAACAACAGAATAAAACAAAAATAGAAAGAGCAGGATTTCACTCCTTCCTAAACTGGCAGGGTGATTGAGAAGAGGGGTGTTGTTTTGAACCTTCAAGGAGCTGAGTTGGAGTCATTCATCTTTTTACTTTTTTTACCTCAGTGTTTCAGACATAAAAATCTACTGCATTTTTATTGTATTTATTTGCATGAAACTAAAGTTTTGGTGAGTTGTCCTTGTGATGTCAAAATCTGCAGCCATTATGAAACACGACTCTCCGTATTTCAAATGTAATTCACAAGGGTTTCAGTTCAATATGTAATTTTACTGCAGCATAGAACTTGATTCATAGGACGCGTGGAATGTAGTATTTTATATGAAAGTTACAATTCATATACAGGGAAATATATAAATATACCATATCTATTCAATGTACATCTGCTGAAATACATTTTTTATAGTGTTTAAAATAGAAAAATTTCAATGTAGTCAAGATAATAAAATCATCTTCCTTCAATTTTGATTTCAAACATTTGAATTTTACTTAACTGCAAAAAAAAAGTCACCATATGTAATCATTTGAATTACTTTTATAGGTCATGTAAAATTTGAGTCGCTTTATTTCTATACAAGTTAATAAAATGAAAGTTTTCTTTTCAAAAAGATGGACACTCTTAAGAAAGTCTTAGGAAAGAATGGTGTGCAGTAGCACAACTTATCTATAAAGTAAATGAGTAGGCAGAAATACTATAATAGTTCTCCTTACCCCATGCAGTTATTATTCATTTCAAATCATTCATTCAATGAAATACAATTTATGAGAAGGCTGTGGACATGATAATTAGCTTGTAGTGATTTATCCTATTAATATTGCTCATGGGAAGACTGTTTTGATAGAAGATTTTGCTCTGGATATTGCATGTTAACACATAACATAATTGTGACAAAATGACTTAAAATGAATAGAAAGCAAGTTTGGATTTCAAAATGGAATTTGATTGTGGGGACAGGGTTACATGGAGTCAATACCAAGAAAAACTGCCTGCAAGACTGAATCAGAGGGCATGGACATGTGCGCTATAAATCAAACTCTAAAACTCTAAAAAAGACTCTTAACAAGAGAATTAATACATATGGGTTCCTTTCATTGTTGGGAACCATAATTAGGCATTTATAGTTCCTTTAATTTATTTTCATTAGTCATTTTATTTATATCAGCAAGTCACAAAGGAAGAGGACCTATATATTATTAGTGTATCTATACCTGGCTATTATAGCCCATTTTCTGCAACATAACATGGTTCAGGGCTTGTAGCTTGTTTTGTTGGGATATTGCAATTATGTTTAGGGATTACTATAAATTCTGCTTCAACTTCCTGACTTGGAACACAAGCAAAATATCAGTAAATATATATATATATATATATATATATATATATATATATATATAAACAGAAATACAGAAAGAAGTGTCAATATATGCTTCACAGAGGGTATTTTACACTAAACAATGTAGTAATTTCTTTGTTACCAACCACCGTGGCTGTAGTATAGATTTGAGCTTTAAGCACATGATACATCTCTTTGAACATTTCTGCCACTTCATGTCTTCCTTAATGCCTTGAGTTCTATTTAAAAACTGACTAGTGTTTTTTTTTTTCTGGAAACAAATAAACAGTCACATTTTCTATTTGGAAAGTCATATCTAGTCTTTAATGAAATTTTTCTACCGTAATAAATTAACTATAGTAAATTACTCGCTCTAAAGTCGCTCTAAAAAAGAGGAGCTTTGTAGGGTTGTGGGGGACGACATGGGGGGACGACAGAACTGAATTCATTTATATATATAAATTTTTTTTGCTGTTTCTTTTTAATTCCAAAAAATAACATACACATTATATAGATTCTACATGTACATGTTTACAAAAACTCCTCCACCATAGATTTCATTTCGGTCATGATTTCCACTATTTTAGTGACACATAATTCCATCTCTGAGCATCAGTAGCATCTGTTTTTATTTCTCCCCTTCAACTCAGTTAGAATTGATTATTGGGCCTCCTTCTCTTCACATTGATAAGGTTTTGTTCAAATTACAGATTATCAGCTGATTGCTAAGCAATAAATATTAGTTATGTGCCTTTTTATCATTAAACCAATATGACCACTGGATGTTATGTGAGTGGTAAGGTATGACAGTGGTCGTTCACATGGGACATTTGCTAAAGTTTTAAATTAGCACCAATTTGACTGGCATCTTTTTCCTGCCTATTCTCCTTAGAGATACTTAAAAGCATATTTCCAAAAGTCGAAAGGTTATATATATATTGTATATAGTATATACTGTATATACCGTACAGTATATATATATTAGTAATATGCTTAAAAGATAAACATCATAGATATTAAAGATCCACACTCTTTTTTAATCCCTTATGGAAAATTGCCAATTCACTTTAAATAAATCAGGTACATGTGTGTAGAAAAATAGAAAGCAATATTAATCAATATAATCCATTTATTAATCACCAGTAAGGCTTGAATATATACTTCATAATTCATCACAAATTAATTGTAAACCAGTTAATTCATCATATATAAACCAAAAAAAAAAAAAAAATTAAACTAAATTACAATGTAATACATTAATATTGCATTTGTTTTTTGTTTTGTATACATGTACCTGATTTATTTCAAATGAATTGGCAATTTGCTATAAGGGATTAAAAAAGAGTGTGGAACCTTAAAGTCTATGATGTTTATCTTTTTAAGCATATTGCTGGTATAGCCTTTATATATATCTCCCATAGTCTTATTGACCAAGTGGTTTCCTTAAATGTAACTAGGTTAAGATCAATGAAGGAGCATGACTTTTTATCCTGGATCTACCAATCTAGTTAAGAGAGGAAAACTGACCTATGTTTTATGTATTGTTTAGATTATTTAACATCAACTTGTCTTCATTACAATAGACATGGAATAAACTAATGTGTTTCACAGCTGCTTTTGCTTATTGGGGTGATTCCAAGTATTCTGCAGAGCCAGACTGGTTTAATCACCCCCATTACAAAGCCATTTCCCTGATTATCAGAGAAATTATACATTTAACACATATTAACACCTATTTTTGGCTTTTAGGCTTCTACAGAAACAAGAATCTGCATTTACATGCAGTCTATGGAGAAATGACTGTGTAAACACATTGAGGTAGCTTATTGCCTTTTACTCATATGACAAAATCAGCTTTAAAACATGACAAAATCAGCTTGCTACATCTATACTTAAGGTGATATTTTTGCTCTTCAACACAAGCAAAGGATTTTTAAAAAACTGTTATTACATAAACTAATGAAGCCTTGAAAATGGCTTTTTTCTTTTTTTTTAAATGAACATCAAATTCGAAACCTCTTTTGTTTACAACATATTTTCTGGTGTCTTCATTTGAGGTTTGCTTTTATGTTACCAAAACAAAGTCTTTTTTTGTTCAACTTTCATTGTGAACCCATAACCAGCAGTAACTACTCTCTCTTGATATTCACGCTTTAATATTTGAGGCAGATTGCATCAAAGTTTGTCAGATGCTTGGTAGCAAAGTAATTTCTAATGACTCGAACAAAACAACATTTATTTAATAGACTCATGAATTACATGTTAAAAACAATAGGGTGCTTAAGATTTTTACTCATAAGCCAGACAGTTTATTATGTTCCAGTGTCCTTGAAAAGAAGACAGCGGAATTTTATCATTTATATATGAATACCATTTATGACACAGATGTCTTTTGATGGAAGCTGAGATAGAAGTTCTTGACATACTTCAAAATAATGACAAATGCTTCCGAGCAAACCCGTTATTTTTTTATACTCAATGAACAGGTTTTACAGAAATTCTCTTTCTTTTTCTGTGAAATACACTTTTTTTTTTCGACTTGTTTTCAATTATTTTATCATTATTCATTTCGTTTCTTTATATTAATTTCATCACTTTAAAAAAAAAAAAAAAGTGAAATTTATGTGAATACATATAACAATGAACTATTTACAGTTTCTCTTTCATCCATTAATATCGTCTTGGATCCCGGACACTGCAAATATAAAACTGGAGTAGACCTATTTGTTTTAGAGAATGAAAGAATGATTGCTTAATAGACTAGTACCTGATACAGTAAGCTAAATAGATAGAGGGAAGCAAAATTTCAACGTTTGCATTTTTAATAATACAGTTTTCGAAAGTTTTTAAACAGTGTGTCCTCTTTCAATAAACAAGTTCTAATATTACACTTAAATGAGTTTTATTTTTGTTATTGCGCTTTACATCAGAGATATGCAGGAGATATTTCAGAGTAGTCAGAGGTGGTGCAGAAATATTCGACACATTTTCATAACACTGTTACATAATTGATTACCATACAGCCTGTGTTTGTCTGCAGAATTCTGCATGTAATTGGAAAGAGAGCTAACTGAAGGATTACTTTCACACAGTAGAAGCTATAGTTAGGTTATAAGCGGAATATCTCAGAGGTCTCTACTTGGCCAATTTTGTGTATGATAATGATTCTATAATATGGAATGTCAATATTTATCTAGACTAGTTGAAATGAGATGGGCATCTGCACAGCGTTGGCGGCAGAAATCTGAACTGTCTGGAGTTCAATAATGCTCTTTTGGGGCTCCAAGATTTCTAATGCAAATAGAAAAAGAACCATGACTACCCACCTGAAAATGAAGAATCATAAGGATGATCAAGGCAAGGTTAGACAAAGAGGAATCCGACTAAGGTCAGGGAATCCAGAGATGTTTTACAATTTTAACAAAGTGATCAGGAGAAGCAGCAAAAGTCAGAATTAGGACCATAGCAGGACAGACTATAAGGAGGATTCAGTAGGAACTGCTACAACAACAATCAGTTTTTGGCAAAGAAAACAAGAAGTGAAGTAATGTGTATATACTCCCAGGAAATGCCTGATAACTCGTACCTGAACAGTATGGCTGCAACTGAAATCAGATATCAGAACCTCAAAGCTCAACAGTAAAAATAGCATAGTGGGCGGGACCATTGGAAAGGCAGCAGAAAGTTTCTGGTTCAAAACCCAGAAGATAATTTTTTGATTCATAGGTACTTTAATGACAACTTCAGTTTCTTCTTGTCTGAACTGGATTGTCTCTGGATTAACCATCGTCTCAGTTATGGACATGTTTATCAAACATCATTAATGTTAATAATCTTTTCCATTTTTTCCACATATATTATAGTTATTTCCTTGTTGCTTACCCATTTCTTCCATTTCTGTTGCAATAGCATCATTCAGCTTTCATTAGCATTACTGTTTGGGAAAGTCTCATTAGTGGAACTACTTCAGGGCTTTAGCTGCTCTTGGAGCTTACAGCAATATCAGAACTGAATGCAGCACATGCTGCATAAAGCCCTGCTCAGTTCCCATTACACTTTATTTCAGTTATGTGCACTGGATGTCTGAAAATGAAATGTGAATATTGGGGGATCACTTGACCATGAAACCTAAATAAAAATAAGAATAAGAAAGCAGGACAAATTGAGTAATAAAATACATAGTCATATATTTTAGGTGTAAAGATTTTTTTGGCATTCACAACCTTTTCTTGAGATGCATGCTTTAATAGAATAGCATATACTCTTCAGCCTATTCAGCCAACATTCACTGGCTGCCAATACATATGAATGCATGATATGTTGCATTGCACTGCGTCATAATAAACTTATGTAAATAATGCTGTATGGAATTTATTTCTAAAAGCAACAATGTTTCTGAGACTGAAAGTCTTTGACCAGTATATCAAAGCAAACATTGCCTTTATTTTAATCATTTTTATGAAAATATTTTACATAGCACTGTTGGAATGAAATTAAAGATCGGGGTCATTTTATGCTTACCATTACTTTCTAATACCTTCACAGTAAAAGCAAAAAAGGTACTAAATCTCCCTCCAATACAATTTTACAAAAAAAAAACCAAACACTTGTGTGCATATTTCTGGATATTAGGCTCATGTGACCATATAGAAAACCCCACAAAATTGATGAGAGCACAATGTTTTCTAAACTTAGCCACCGTGACTTTATTCCAAATCTAGTTGTGGCAATATGTAGCTTTCATGGATAAAAATAATGTGTGCTGTACTGTAATATAAAAAAACTGCAAATATGTCTTGAGGTGATACATTTTAACTGACAGCTAAGTAAATGTTGCAGCTTTAGGACATTGTGATCCCTTTGTCAGGTACCGCTTCACACCCACAATTTTCACTTGAATCAGATTTGCATTGCCTTGCTTTTTTTTCTCTTTACTGATTATAGCCAATACCCACCATTCCCATTGGAATTCTAGACTTGTCTCTAAAATCTAAACAAATTGAAAGTGAATTGATTTATAAATACATTATAAAAGTAAAATTGCATCCTTCCTAGAAATCTGTATATTTTTTTAAAGTGCCAGTAAGTGTACATTGAATAGAAATGTATATAGGGGATTTTATATTTTTGGATTTCCTGTCCCTGTAAGAGTTTAGGAGGATAGATACCAGTTTGCTATTGCCGTATGATTTATAATATAATTATATAATTTTCAGAAGAAACATAGAAGTGATCATAGCATTTGCCAGCAGCCTTAGGACTAAGCAATACAATAGATAGATCTTGCATAAAAAAATTGTACAGACATTTGAGGAGACCAAGCAAGTCCCATTATGCAAGACGTGTCAATAGCACTATGTGACATGTTCAGTGCAATATTTGTTTGAAGTACAGGGTCACTGTGCTGAGGGACTAAACACAAGTGAATTCACCATTCAGCGAAGTAAGCTCCGAAGCCTTCGGCTCACTTCGCAAATGGTATTATGCGCTCACTGATGTCCTGCACATGGACATCAGCATGCACATTAAAGGGATTCCCGTCTCGGCGAGGCAACTCTTTTGGTCTCACCAAGATGGGACATAAGCATGCGCATAATACCATTTGCGAAGTGAGCCAAAGTCTTCGGAGCTCACTTCGCTGAATGGTGAATTCCCCCCTAAATCTTTAAATTGTCAACATAAACTTCTATATTATAACAGACATGGAGGGAAACAAGTCATATATGGGCAAAAGTTATTAAAGTCAAAAAGAAAGATCTCGGCTTTTCGAGTTTATCCAACGAGAGCTCGAGTAGTATGGCTACATTTTCATTGAAAAATTCGATCGAAAAACTCGAGCGATCATCTCGTGGAATAAACTGAAAAAGTCGGTCTTTTCGACTTTAATAACTTTCACCCAATCTCCATGAAATTAGCTCCTCCATTTTGCTACATATGTTCACAATCAATTATAAAAAAATATTATTGTTCTCAATAGCATTGAAGATTTTTTTCAATAAACAAAATATAAATAACATACATTAAAAAAAGTATTAGTGTTTCATGATAGGTTATGCTAATATATAAAATCAGAGAAAAAGAGATTTCAGTAAATCATCATAGTTCTCTGAAAGCTTTAAAAAGAAAAACGTTCATCTTTTTTGAGAATAAATTCAAACTATTTTCTAATTTGTGATTTACAATTTAATATCGGTGTACAAATATTCACCTTTATATCTCTGCAATCGTCAACATAAATTCCATAATGCCAATACAGCAAAAATAAAATCTGTTCTGTACTGTAGTATAATTCCTGGAAGTCATCTTCCCTTAGGACATATTGCTGAGCAGTAAATGTCTGGATGAATATTTTTCTGTTCTAAAAGTATCTTTAGGCAGGAGTTTCTACTTATACAAGTATGTTAACTTTTCATTAAGGATCATTCTCCAAGGCTGTTAGTTAATTACTGTCTTCAGCATTATATAAAAATACCATATTTTCTCTGCTTAATTGCCCTGCACTGCTCAGCTATATTATACAGTATTTAAGTATAGCAAATTTAGCTTTGTACTCATGTTTGTTACATTTTGTACTTTTCACACGTCTTTATTTATTTGTGGTTATCACACGTTTCATATTTTTGTAAAAAAAAAAAAAATTTTTTTTAAATACCAGCAAAAAATTTAAAAACAATCTTAGATGGATTTATAAATTTCAAACTCTTAAAAATGAAAATTTGCACCAGTTCAAGAAAATATGGACATTTTTGTTTAAAATACATTCACTTGCATTATTTTTACACCAACCTTTTTAGAATCACTGAGTATTTAGGGCAGAACTGGGCATTGTACGGCCCGCGGGCCACATCCAGCCCTCCAACCACCTCTGACTGGCCCGAGCATGAGAAAATGGGAAGGGGGTGTGGCCAACTGGCAAGTTGGGCACACCATAATCCATAACAAACTGTCAGCTGTTAGCATTCATTTGTACCAGGGTACTAGAATTCTGAAAGGCAAATTCTGATTGGTTGCTATGGGTTACTAGACATATGTAAATGATTGTTGATGAGTAACCTAATGTTTATGATAAATAGGAAGCATAGTCATTTTAAAACAAATGTGTTTAAATTGGGCATCTCAAGGGAGAAATGAAACAGTATTTTGAATTGACAGGGAAAACTGAATAGGATAAATTTTGGATGACACAATTCGAGTCACTTGTTATGATGTGGGTGTTTATGTGTATGTTTGTTTTTATAATCAGAGCAATGGAATCTTACCAAGGCAGCAGGTATGATTGGATTCACTTTATTTACATACTTGGCTTTAAATCCAGCAACAGAACAACAAAAAAAAAAAATATATAGGTAGCCTGCGACAATTCTCTAAGAAAATATAGTCCAATCTGTTTAATTGATGTTCTCCAAAGCAGTATGTTGCCTCAGGTGCATTGCCCTGAGTACTTCAATTAAGCCAAATGTCTCAATCATCTAGTACAACTTGTATCATAGATCAAACAGATTACAGTCATCTGTATTGCTCTTGTAGACTCAGTTATTGTACACAATGAGCCAGGCTTACAATCACTATATGTAAACTAGATTGCACTAAAGTGATGTGTTTTTGGAGCTTTTATATGTTGTAACTAATATAACAAAGGTATCCATGTTATAGTGTTTACAGAAGTGAGAATATAACATTACTTTATTGACAGATTAGCAACACAAAACACACACAAATTTACACATATACAGGCATACTGTTACTCCCATGCCCTATCCTTCTTTCTACAACAGACAAATATAATTATCATACATTGTAACCAGGAAAAATGGTTACTGTACAGTCTAAGGCTATGTTCACGCTGGTGTATTTGTGTGTGGCGCTTTTAGAAAAGCACATCCCAAAATTAAGCCTGCAAATTCTGGGTGATGTATATTTGGGACTCAATTTTTTTTGTACTTACCCAACACAATGTGAACACTCCCTCTATGTTTACAGCTTCTCTTATGTGCGCACATTCTTTGCATCGCATCTGAACACTCCTGAAAAACACGATGCGTTCTGGTTGTGTTAAGCGCTGGTATGGCCGGAGGAATGTAAGTGCCATAGGGATTCGTGATGCACTTTTCTTTGTTTAAGCACAGTGCATATGCACACAGTGCAGAAATACACCAGTGTGAACCTGGCCTAAGTGAGAGAAATGAATTATTGTAACATTTTATTGTAACTGCCACTCTGCATACCGTATATACTCGTGTATAAGTCGAGAAATTTAGGTAAAAAAAAGCATTTAAAATC